>JABSTQ010011135.1:0-296285 GCA_013358835.2 Ixodes persulcatus
CCAGCCTTTTAGAGCGATAAACCGGGGTTCCGGTCTGCACTCGAAAGTGACCCCCATAAGGCGGCTGCCATTGTACGCAAATTTGACCACTCGTCAGGTGACCAAACCAAATACGTGACGTCACAGGAAAGATGGCAGCGCCCAGGCAGCGGCTGGCCCCAGCTGGGCCGGAGCTTGTCGGATGCTTTGTTCGTTGTCGTTCGTCTCGGCGAGTTGATTTCAGACGCGGAAGCCGTCATATGAGGCCGGTCGAAAGCGACTTTAGAGTTCAGCGTGGTGTCTCACGTAGGTATAACGTGAAAATACGGAGGAACGGTGTGCATTTCGCTGGTGACCGACGGGGATATTGCCACGAAAGAGACAAGCGGCCTTACGTTACTCGGACCTCGGATTGATTCGGATACCGCTAGGATAAATTTTAAGGCGACGTTTCTGTGCTCTCGTCGACCATCGGAATCTTTGATGTCTGCGGTGAAGCGTGTGCAATATATTTGGATACACAGTTTAGCGACGGAAATTGCGTGAGTCGTGCTTGGCAGTGTGCAATCGTGGTGCCGCTTCGTTCAAATGACCGAAGGCTCACTTCGGTTGTGCGGCGCACCGGAGAGCTGCCTTGAAGCTTGTAATTCCCGCGCCGTGCTAAATGATACTGTGCTGCTTCCCAAATTGTTCTGGCGTACACGTGCAATTTCACGGAGCACAGGTGGTGCTGTTGGTATTGATTCCGCTGGTCTGTCGCACGTTTCGTCGACACAAAAGTTTCATCAACACTCGTTACGCGAATTGCAAGCTGTATGGACATTTCATCGCGCGTGTTACCTACCCAGTCCACCCGTTCACGTCGCTTTGCGACGACAGTCTGCAGCGGCTCATTACCAGAAAAGTGGTCCCACATCTATTTCAGTTCCGCTCGTCCACGGCGGTCGCCAGACCCCGAAGGAGAGGATTTATTCAGACAGAATGCCACTAAAGCAATGCAGGTTCTTTAGTGGTCAGGATAGACTCTCTTCTGCCCGTTTTGTTATATTGTCACTGATGCTTGCTTCAATCTTATTTTCTATCAATATTTACTACTCTGGAAAGTTCCAGGCCATGCCCAGCTGTCATCGTATGTTCTGGTGGGGGTGCTACGCACTTTACCCATAGCCCTTCACTCTGTGTGGACACAGGCGACATAGCCGAGTTGCCCGATAACAAGACACGGGTGGCAGATTATCCCGCGTCTTAAACCCCCTGCGAGCCGTGAACCAAGTCCTATCCCGAGCCCGGCAGAAAAACCGCAAGACGAGCGAGTACCACAAGGACGAACCTCGGAAATACACCACGAAGAACCTGAAATCTGAGCCAGTCGCTGCAACCAGCAAGAACCACCGGAATTCGGTCTTTTGCCAGAAAAACCGAAGCTGACTAAGCCAACAATGACAAACCTGTAGCAGCAAACCGCATCTGCTCCCACCACTGTTTGCATGCCCGTCGCACCTCACACTCCGATGCCCTTTCACGCAAGGTGTATGAAGACGTCGAGGGCTGGATTGAACAATATGACCGTGTCGCCCGCCACAGTGGGTAGACGGACAACCAGCTCCTGCAGAACCTATACTTCTCGTGGAAGAAACTGCCAGGCACTGGTTTGAGAACCACGAATCCTCCTTAACGTCGTGGGAAGTTTGCAAGATCGAGCTGAAGTGCACGTTCATCAGCCAACATTGACGAGAGAGAGCCGAATTCCTGATTCTGTCCAGGGCACGGCCCCAACGAGAGCGTCACCGCCTTCGTGGAGGATGTTTTGCGCCTGATCGAACACCCATGCCAACCCTGATGCTACAGAAGACAAGAAGCTAACAATCCCCTGTCCCTCATGTGAGGCACAACACCTTCGGCAGCCTTGTCCGCAACCCCACGACAACAGTCGAAGGGTTCATATCACCGAGGCTTCCAACATTGAATGTACACTGCAAGCCCGAGCCTGCCAATATCAACAACTCCCCAGCGTCTCGACACTCGAGTCATCCAGCTGCAACTTCGACGCCAGCCTCCCAAGCATCTGCGACATCATCCACAACGTTGTACGGGGGAGATCAGGAAGCTACTTCCTGCCATCAGTTGCCCGGCTTTTATTTTGATTGCCGAGATTGTTTCGGAACAAGTTCGACAGGCATTTCAACTGGAGACTTATTCGAGCCAAGCGGCATCTGACGAACCGAGGGCGACTTATGCCACAAAGTCACGACGACCGCCACCGGCTACCCGTTACTATTCAATACCAATTCAACGAGACACCCCAACGCCGAAGCATTCCCGACATCAGGAAGAACCAGTGTAGGTCCGCGCTGAACAAAATACACCGAGGAAAACGGAGGTGCTGCGAATGGTCGACCGAAAACCACTCTGCTACCATTGCATGAGGCCGACCATGTCTACTGGAGGTACCCATACCAATGAATTGGCCTGCAAGGGTTCAAGCTGAACGACCCTCGACCACGTCTCGACGAGCGTTCGCGAAGCATTGAGGATTATCTTCGGCGGCCTTTGTCCCTGGTGCCGACATTACCACGAAGCTCCTGATCCCCTTCACCTTGATGGGAGGTAAGCATGACAAAGCAGGTGAGCGGTAATCCAAGGACAGTTGATTTGGTGTCGGTTGTCGTCGAAGGACAATACCTAATAATTTGCTGACATTAGTTATTTGTGTCCACGCCACGAAGCAAACAATTTCCAACTTTGAAGGAGAATGCCGCTGAGTGACTTGAAGAAATAGAATGGTTGGTTGTTCTCAAAAGTGTACACCGAAGCATCACCCGACTTCACTTTGCCACACGAGACTTACACAAGTTGCAGTGGTCGCGGGATGCAGAAGAAATCACCATTACGGAATTCAAGTGAAATGGCTTGCATAGCAAACAAACATTCTTGCCAGCCATCAAGTCAATGGTACAGGAAAAGGCAAAGCCATGTAAGCAATACATGCCCGAGCTTGCTGCATTGACGCAGAAAACTACCAGGAAAATGTGCGGATTAGAGGCCAGCCCTGCAGCTCCAGTGCATCAGATGTCAGTGGCGGCACATGACATATGATTACAAGACGGCATCAGTCAGTCCAAGCTGCCACTTGACCAAACTGAACACAGACGTGCCAGGAGCGTCATCCGACAACACGGAATACAGGTGCAACAACTGAACGCCTGACACGAGACTGTCGCAGAAAGAACTCATTATGGAACCATTTGCTAAGAATTCATAATTATGTAATCAAGTGGAAATAAACACATTTGGTACACTAACCAAATAAACATATTTCCGCTTGCCTTTACGCCTTCAGAGTCTAGACAGCAAGAAGTGTGTTCACTGCACACGCTGGACCTTTTGAGGACAATCACCATCTCCGACCCCCTCAGTATTAATTAATGGGACATACCAGACTCGCAGACTTGTTGCATGGGCCTGCATTCTTTCCACCTCTCCTGAACATGTGGTGCATCCGAAAACAAACTCCAGTGATGTGAAAATGTTATTTATTAATTTATTCTCTCCCGGGGCCTTCGTAGGCATTGCAGAGAGGATACTTCAAACTACACATAAGATAATAACATCATAGCAAACTGACATTAATGAGCACAAAACCAGCCCAGCTACCAAAAATAAATATTACACTCGTAAGAAATAATTATAGCTGTAACTTGTTAATTACAAAGACGAACACACCTCTGAGCATCTAGTTTAATTAAATGTGTTGATACGTTGTTCTATAGCAGGACATTTTCTATATGTATGACACAATAGACCATTTGCAAAACCCCATCAAGCAACACAATTGTCACCATATTTTTTTTAGGCGTGGAGCACACGAATGGCCCCAGTTCACGTCGAACGCTAATGCAGCATTCGAGTCCAATAGGCGCTGAGTCGAGTTCACAGTGACGGCGGACATAACATTCTTGTCGAACAAATGCCCAAAGTATGAAGGCCTTGGGTAATTAGAGTAGTAGCTACTGTAATTCGTTCCATCACAATTTGGCAAACGGCAAAGGCTACAGTCTCGGTGAGTCAATATGCACCTTGGAGAGAGGCACATGACAACATATCATCAGAGTGCTCGTCTGCACAGATTTGTGCCATACCTTCACTCCGTCTCTGATAGGCTCGAGGGGGCTGTGGCGGTTGCCCTTTTCCAAGTTACGGTGATACAAAGTATAGGCAGCCCACACTTTTGAAAAAAGTCTATTGAAGAGACCGAAAGGATGTGTCAACATTTTTCAACAAGACTGCTCTTCGGGCAAGAGATGAGCACAAATACGAATTATCTTGTCCAGGTAATTAGAACAAGTAAATAATTGACCGACTAATACAATGCACTCGTGATGAAAAAAAAGTATTGCTGCAATAAATCCTACGAAAGAGAAAAGTGTGCAGTTAATCTATGCGTACACCAAAACGGTTGTTCTTATAGCAAGTTGAATAGCTTTGAAGCAGGTGCCCGCAACGATTTATTCATCCCCACACTCAATAAAACGTCATCCTCGCAGCTGAAAATAAGTGTGCACTTCGCACTCACAAAAAAAAAGGAAGAAAAGCGATCGAATGTAGAATCGTCGATTAGCACAAAACGTAAAGATTGCAGGAGCTTCCTTGCTAAAAGTTGGCTGTGATTATGCAGTTACCTAGGGCTGAAACGAATTCCCCTAGGCCCTACGTCCGACGCATATATTTCGCGTCGATTCTCAGAAATTCCAACGTTCAACCAAAGCTAAGAGAATGCGAAAATTGCATGCTAAAAGCACTCAAAGTTCTATCGATCCTCGAACACATCCGGGAATCCAAGCACCGGTACGGCGATACGGCTGATGCTGTCTCACAAGCGTTAATATCCAGATGATGAAGAGCGATCTTGCGCAAAAAGGGTATAAAGTCTCATTCATTCATTTTTTCACATTATACTTGCGTCAGCCAGCACAAAAAAGCCCGAAGTCGTTGGAAAGCAGCTGCACATCACGGCTACCGCGCACCGAACAAACTCGCATCTCTGGGCGCTGCCATCTTACCGATGACGTCACGGCTTTTGTGAAGTCACGTGACGAGTGGTCACATTTGCGTAAAACATGGCGGCAACCGGGGGGGGGGTGCCACTTCCGAACTTCCGGTTTATCACTCTAAGCCCCTCTACCTCGTTGGTGCGAGCAGAACATTGCATCGCCATCGACAACAACTCCTACCATACCCGCGCTACAGTGTTCCCGCGCAGTCAAAACTAGGGATATCGCGAACCTGCCCAGATCGAGTTTGACCAAGTTCGACTTTTTCGAACTTTCAACATGATGTTCGACAAAGACTCGACTGAAGTTTGACTTTTGTGAGCATGCGCAAAAATTAAAAAAAAAAGAAACTAGTTGATTCCACCTGGCGGAGGAAAAGTGCAATATTTGTTGGATTTATTGGCATCACTGGTACACATTAATAACTACTGAAAGCGTTAAAAGCGCACATTTTCGCTTTTATATGGCGAAAACATTGGTAAGCATTTTATAAATATAAAATAAATTACTTTCTAAATTATTTGTTTCCCAAAATTTGAAATATTCGTGTAGTAGCCGGGCGACACTGTCCATAAGTCGAACTTCTTCAAATTTTAGTGAAATTTTGCAGGTTTCCCGAGTGAAAAGGTCTTTTTACTGGCGGAGGTGTTGTCACGGCGCGTAGCGAGTGCTTACTTTCTGAACACGTTGAACAGTTAATTTTCCTACAGGATAATTTGTAATGAGTGCATTACTAGAAGTATCTTTAGCCCGATGTAGCCCAGTAAAATGCAGTTGCACTGATTTATTTAAAAAAAAAAAGCAATAAAACCTGCTCTTACCTCTTGTTTTGCAATTTTGTATTACTAGACACAAATTCGATATTCGAAGCCCGTTTTTTGTCTTATTCGTATTCGATTCGTATTCAAAACTTTTAATATTCGCACACCCCTATTAAAAACGAATGTTTCGACCATACCTGACAGACTCGAACCAAAGTGGAGATACGGATCCAGGTACCGACAACGGAACAAAGCTCTCCGAGAAAAAGAAGCAGCGAACTACAATGTTCTGCACCGAGTGAGAAAGAGATCACCCTTGCAGCCAGGGGCGATATAGTTTACATCAGACAAAGGGCACAACAACAAGAAGCCGTTGTGGGACCTGCACATACTCCGAGATCTTACATAGTGCAGACAGCTGGTGGAAGTTTGCGTCGCACAAGAGCGCACCTACAGACAGATACTCAGGGAAACAATGCCAGCAATGCGAAAGCGGGCAGTTCAGGAGAAGCCTGCCGAATTAGACGCAGTGGCCGAGCAGTGAGACCACCGCAGCGCCTCAACTTGCAAGCGAACTACTCGCTTCTCAAGAAAGGGAGGTGTCGTGTGTCGTTGTCTTCACAGATGGCGCCAAGCGAACAATGGGGCCATCGGCAACGCACGGGATACCCGAGGGGCCGAGGTACGCGGGGGACACTCACGCGCGGGAGATCGAACCAGGCGGAACGATCTGCGATGCTGCTGAGTAAAAGCTTGTTTTACCCTTCGAGCTCCTCAATTCCTGATCGGAAACACGATATCCTACGTCTTCTCTGAAATGGGCTTAAGTTTTACAAATTGACTGGCCAACTGCGCAGTAGCTCAACGACAGCAGAGCTCACAGCTATATGACTTGCCATCAAACAAGTGCCACAATATTGTTGAGACGTTGATAAAGGAGATTTAATGGAAGATAAGAGGAATATGCGACCAAAATGAATGGCGGTACAGCATTCAAGAAGCGCCCGTGCCGAGCGCGCGCTTGGTAAAACCCCTGCCTGTCTGTCCGTGCTACTTGTTCCTTACAATATCCCCCCGGTGTTGTAAGCGCCGGTCATCCGGCGCGTTTAGAGTATGAATCTTGGCGGTAATAGGGCTTCATGCGGCTGATGTGTACCACGTCGGAGGACTTGGAGCGAAGGTCGCGTTGCGGCGTAACGGGCTCGACTTCATAATTGGTTGGGGAGAGCTGTCGGACGACACGAAAAGGGCCAACAAACTGTTTGAGAAACTTCTCGCACTTGCCCGGTGCTCGTCGGGGAGACCACAAGAGAACTTCGTCACCTATGTTATAGGCAGCGGGGAGGTGGCGGTCGTCGTAGTGCAGGTTTTGTTGTTGCTGGGATTTAAGGGTGCGGATGCAGGCAAGCTGACGGGCGTCTTCTGCTCGGGAGACAATCTCTTCTGCGTACGGTTGCATGAAGTTGTCAGGTCGGTAGGTACGTAATATTGTGTCAAGGGGTGTTAGGGGTTCGGATACACAGAGCAAGTAGTATGGAGAGTGTCCCGTGGTAGGTTGTCGTGCAGTATTTTATGCATACGTTACGTAGGGAAGGATGATGTCCCAATTGTCATGATGATCGGCGACGTACATTGAAACCATGTCAGCGATAGTATGGTTGAAGCGCTCTGTTAATCCATTTGTTTGTGGGTGGTAGGCTGTTGTAACGCTCTGAACAGTCGAAGGAAGGTGGAGGACATCTTCGAGCACGTTGAATAGAAAGCGAGTGCCTCGATCGGGGATTATGTATTGTGGAGCTCCATGGCGCAACAGAATCGAGTGGAGACAAAACTTTGCGACTTCGTGGGCAGCAGCGGCGGGAACGGAGGCCGTTTCGACGTAGCGTGTTAAATGGTCAATCGCAACAAGTATCCACTTGTTGTTGCGAGTGGATTGGGGAAAGGGATTAAGGAAGTCAATTCCGATGCGTTCCAATGGGCGGTGTGGTTGGGGAAGGGGTTGTAGGCAACCTGGAGGCTTTGTGGTAGGACGTTTCTTGGTCTCTCAGTGGTGGCACGCTCGAGCGTACTTGCTGATGCATGCCTGTCCAAAAGTAACTGCCTCGGATGCGAAAGTAAGTTTTAGAAAATCCAAGGTGGCCAGCTGTAGGGTCGTCATGGTTTGCATGGATAAGATCTTTTTGTAGTCGGCGAAGAATCAAAGCCATGGCCTTCCTTGTTGTGTGTCGTAATTTCGCCTATAGAGAATGCCATCTCTGAGTTGAAAAGGCGGGCATGGCACTGAATTTGCACAGAAGGATGCGGCAAAGCTCCTTCAAGGCATTGAATGATGGGGTACAATAAAGAATCGAACCGTTGCTCTTCTGCAATGTTGACGGAGTTCAGGACAGCAGTTGTGTCTTCGTGGGCGGAGTGGTTCGAACATTGCGACCCATGGGGAAGGGGGCATCTGGAAAGGCTGTCAGCATCAAGGTGTCGTTTTCCAGATTTGTAATGAATCGTGTAGTTATAGTCTTGGAGTTTCAGGGACCAACGTCCGAGTCTTCCTAAAGGTCTTTTAGAATGGATAACCAGCATAGGGCGTGATGATCGGTAACAATAGTGAAGTGTATGCCGTATAGATAGGGACGGAACTTCGATATTGCCCACACAACGGCCAAGCACTCGCGTTCAGTTATGGTATAGTTACGTTCACTTTTCGTTAATGTGCGGCTGGCGTAGGCAATTACTCGCTGGACACCAGAAATGTTCTGGGCCAGTACGGCGCCGAGGCTATGGCCACTGGCGTCTGTACGAATCTCAGTTTCAGAGCCAGGAACAAAGTGACCGAGCACTGGGACAGTCGTTAGGGCGGTTTTCAGGGCTTGAAAAGCATTGCTTTGAGGGCAATTCCATTAGAAAGCGCTGTTGTTACGGAGTAGCGTGTTGAGAGGTTCAGCGATGTGGGAGAATCCGGGTATAAATTTTGTGAAGTATGTACGCTGATGAAGGAGGTTTAATGGAAGATAAGAGGAAAATGCGACCAATATGAATGGCGGTACAGCATTTAAGAAGCGCCCGTGCCGAGCGCGCGCTTGGTAAAACCCCTGCCTGTCTGTCCGTGCTACTTCTTCTTCCTTACAATATATAGCCTCACTGAACCTCGCAGTTTTCACTGATCCGGCGCACTAATTTGCAATTGGCTAACCTCAACAAAGCTAGTCCTCTTGCGAAATCTATTGCCCAACTAATGCTAAAAGCAAGCAATGCGGTGATCACAATTTACTTCCAGTGGATACCATCACTCGTAGGGATACCGGGAAACGAGGAAGCAGACGGCCTCGCCTTAGCAGCATACATAGATACCTGCCTAACAGTTTCCATCCATAAGTATTTTGTATTTTAGTCATGGCCGATATTTGTAGTGAGGTGGTGGTCCGAGAGGTCTGTCGGGTACTGGCGCAAGGCTACGTGGATGGCTTTGGACGCTGGTGGTGGTCATGCTTTGCCTTGTCACTGTCGGGAGAAAGCAGCGGCTCTGCTGCAGCCGTGGCCCCGGCCGGGTTTGAGCTGCATTGAAGACAAGACTCAGTAACAGCGGGTGCCCGCGTCCTCGCGGGCCCAACCGACTCCGAGTGCAAGGAAGGACGCCGGTTATTGTCGACTTATTTAATCGAAATCCCGGGGTCAACTGTTCCATAGCAATCCCAGCACGAGCCGAGCCCGCGCCACTGCGAGTGGGGCACGCGTTTCTCTCGCTCAGAATTCGTGCCCGTACGACCGCTAAACTCAAAATACTATAGACCCTTTTCATGTTTACAAACATGAACTGCCTCCTGCGTCCCAAGCAACTTCCGGTCGCTCCGTTTTTGAAAGTATGTCGAGCTTGCCTATGTCGCCAGTGCTAGAAAGCATAAACGCTACACGCACATCAAAGTTGGAGATTTAACGAGGGCCCTCGGCTGGTCAATTTAACGTCTTGGAGGAGGCAAGTTGGTTTACAAGAGTATTCGAAAATATTTATCATATCTGGGGGTTCTGCGTTCTTTAGGCGTTCACCTGGAGAATTGGTGGTTAAACGTTTCATCAACATTTCAAACAGCGGTGTTAGGGTGGGCTTTGTTCATACATTTTATGAACCGGAAGTTCTCTGGGACGTCAAAGACTAGAACAACTCCTGGTGGCGTTTGCCATGAAAAGGGTCTATACTCCGTTTCACCTTATGTTGTACCGCAGACAAGGCTAGAAGCGCGAGCTCATAGCGTTGGGAGCTACTCTTAACGCACGAGAGCTTGTGCCGCCGAGATGTGCCCTAGAGCAAGGAGCTCGCGCTTGTAGCCTTCACTCTCAAGAAAAAAGGGTGTAAAAAATTACACCATCTTCCCGAGGGGAACCATGGGGTGATGCGGAGCATCGCGGAGTTTCCAACAACGTTCACGCGATGTGTGGTAACCAACGCAAGTTAACAACGTAATAACACGCAAGTTAACAACGTTACTAACACCGTTAATAACACCGTTAATAACGATCCGCGATGCTCCGCATCACCCCATGGTTCCCCTCGGGAAGATGGTGTAATTTTTTGTCTTCAGTGGACGTAGCGTTGCTGTTAGTTTGTGGGGTGGTGCTGACGCTTGCTTGCGCCAACCCACTAACTGACGGGACTGTTGCTTCCATCACACTTCATCGGAAGAACGGAGTGAAGTGGAGTCAACAGCGCTGAACTAAACGCGCGCAGCGCGCTACCGCTGCTTATATTCACACTTGAAGGAGAGGAGACTAGAGGAGGAGAGTGGCGCATGCGCGCGCGGTGTGAGTAGAAGCGAGCGCACGCGAAGTGCACGCAGCTGGTAGAGAGAGAGAGCGGAGAGAGTAACGCGCAGCTGTTGGAGAGAGGGAAGGAGGAGAGTTGCGCATGCGTAGTGTGAGTGCGAACTACGACGCCGCGGGACATAGACCCGAGCAAGAGATGCTACGCATCTAAAAGGTGTATCGTTACACCTTTTGTCCCATACAATACACCCCCCAAACTTCAATTCGACGTACAGCGCCCTACAGTCGAACAGACGGCCCGAAATATTACGAGGGGCTTGATAGCCGTGTGGTACAACTTATTAAAATAGCTAATGTACGTTTTACTGACTACAAAAAACATAATCGGGGTTTTCGTGGCCCTACTGTAAAAACTCTGTGTTTTCTTTCTGTGGTCTTTGATGCGTACTTCAGCTATTTCAAACGTTATATCGCACCGTTATCAAGCCCCTCGTAAAATTTGGGGTCGTCTGTTCGACTATAGGGCTCTGTACGTCGAAATGAAGTTTTGGGGTGTATTATATGGGACAAAGGGTGTAACGATACACCTTTTTACACCCTTTTTTCTTGAGAGTCCAGCGGTACATCATAAGGTGAAATAGAGTATACAAAGTGCAATCACGGCCGGACTGGAAGCGCGCGCTCTCTTTCTTCTCTTACGGCCTTTGCAATTGGGGCAATCGCCACCTCCCGCCACAATTCGCGGGGGGCGCTGTCACCTCACCCCTGGGCTACCCTTTGCCGTTTGCACAGAGCGCGTCTGACAGTGTATCTCAGCGCTGTCGCAACTTGCGGCCGAGATTTTATAGCATTTGACACCTGATCCTTATGTTTAGACCCTCAGCCACTATCTAATGCGCTTCTGATGAGCCCAAAACGGTGAATATTTGACGCACATCTCCGAGAGATTCGAAGATGTGCGGGGATTCGGTAAAAAGTAAGAAGTAGAGACAGCGAATGCAGTTGCAGAAAAACTATACTCGTCTTTACCTCCAAGACTTCTGTTGCAACTCAAGAACAGGAGGAGACGGACCCCTTCTACGTGGAGTAACTTTAAATGATAAATAATTCGTACACTCTCGCGAAATGTAAGCAGGCCCAACCTATCTATTGCCGTGGTCTGCATCAACATTTCATAGGCCGCACATGAAGTCGGTCAGCTGCTCTAGACGAGGGTGTAGGAGTCTATACAATTTTCGCCCAGTGCATATTACAGCCTAAAGTGCTTCCTCGAGGGCTTGTGCACATATCCAGCTGATTTTTCGTTTCTGTCCGTGACCGTCTTTGCATGGTTAATCAGAAGTATTCTGAGGAACTTGTTGCAAATTAAACCAGCCAAGCGCTTTGAGTGACTGTTGTCAATGCCCTCTGGGCAACTTAGGATTGGCGCGTCTTCAAGATAGGGTGCAATGAGTAGTTGCAGAACTTCGTGCACATTTGTACGCGGAAGGTGCTTAACAGCTTTTTAAAAAAAATAGCAACAATGTTGTCCAGAAGTGCAAGGAACCCAGGGTTTGGATAATGAAGCCCGCTTTTATCCTGGCCTTGCAATAAGACGAACAGAGGATCACCTCTGTTACTCGTAGTCAACAGCACAACACAGGCGGCGCACCCAAACTCACTAATAAGTTCCACCAGATAGCCACCGACGTACACCAGACCAGAGTAGGTCACGGATGGAGATGGAGCGCAAGGCTCTTTCAGTTTTTTCAGGTCAATGGTAACCGAGTCGGGCACAGCCGCTGCCAACTGCTCAGAATCAGTGTCTGACATCTGTATTTGCTTAGAAGGGGCCTTTTCTTTGACAATGTGATCAAGGGCTGCTGTGACAGCGCTTGCATCAAGCATGTCACTCCCTCCACACATGGGTCGTAGTCGTCCAAAGACTGCTTCAACTGGGTCACTGTTGAACTTTCTGGTCAACACATACTTGACTCCGCTTTCTAGAAGAAACCGCACTGTCTCTACAGTAGACGATGAAGTAAACAGCAAGGCTTGAAATGTTTCTTGGGTGAAACCATTCCCTCCTGATGCAATAGAACTCTCCTGAATGTTCTTTATGTAGCGTGGAAACTCACTCTCAAGCCACTGCATTCGATGCTCGTCTTGTGCGGAAATTGGCCTCTTGCAATGAATTCCTTTGTATCTCGTGTCGTGAATATCAAACCACTGCTTGATCATCTCCATAAAGCTAATCGTGGAGCTGACTTCTCTGAAAATGTAAGCAGCAGGGTTACCACGCGAGTGTTCTTGCAGATGGCGCAGCGCTGCAGTTACCTGAGGAGAGAATACCTGGACAGCGCGAAGCACATTTATCTTCTCTAAATTGGATGGATAAACGTGCTTTCTGGTAAGATTTCTTGACAGTTTCAAGGTCTTTTCTTTTTGGAACTCGTATAGCCTTTGAACGAACGTTCCAGTGATTACACCTGTGCCGTCTGTAAGTTTGCGTTCGAGGAACTGGCTGCGGATGTTTTTGAGTACATGACAAGGGTCACAACTCAGGAAGATGACTCTGTTGGAATCATGTGGGTGGCTTACTGTTGTTGCAAGGCAGCCATTTCCCATATGTTTAAACATCGTGGTATTTGAAGAATAATTAATTGTCGGTTACAATGCGGACAATTACAAAAACCACGTGACTCGACAGCCAATATCACTTCTTTAGTCCATGCGGAGAGGTCCCTTCCACTCAGCTGCTTTGTAAAGTAGTACGAGCAAGGTATCCTATATGGACTAGTGATGCCATGCAGGACAAAGCAGAGAACTCTATTTGCGAGAGTTTCTCCTGAGTTGCTTGATGTACTGTTGCCTGGCTTGTCTCGGAGACCAAAGCCATTTGCTGCTTGTTGCTTAGCAAAGATGCTTCAAGGATCAGTCTCTCTTTCATTGCAGCGCTCATGCCTGATGACGTTGGGCTCGGCCCCACATAGCGCTGGATTGTACAGTTAGCTGGAAGTGTCAAAAGGTTGGAGGCTTGCGCGTGATCATAGCCCCTCGGCGAAACAAAGCGCCAAATGATGTACTCTCTGATTTCCTCTTCGGAATATCTTGACCTTTTTTTATAACTTTCTAACTGGCGGAGAACAAATACAGTTTTTTTTTTCCTTTCTGAGCATCTGCAACAACCTTGTTCATGGAGGCGTAGTGCTTGAACTCTTGATAGTACTTCACTTTCTTTTTGTTTCTGTTGCAAGCTGTTGTAAAAGCTTTCCGCACTTCGAGCGATGGTAGGCAACCTGACAGCGACGTCTTTTTGCCAGTAAAACACACCGACTAGCTCGCTGGGCATCGTTGCTCGTAGCTTGTGTGAAGACATCATGTTTCTCCTTTAACTCTTCCAGCACGTCGAAGGCTTCATGAGCATTTGTCGTTTACTCTGCTTTACGCTTGGTTGGTTTTTGATGAATTAACGGTTCACGATATATTGGTTCTCTGCGAGGCTTTTTCGCACTTGGCGCCATGTAAACCGGATAGTGGTCGAAGATGGTCGGCACAGCACCTGGAAGCAGTTTCCTGATGCGGCATCCAACCACATAGTCAGATTGAAGAAAATGTCTGCTGCACACCACGGTCGATGCCGATTTGTCATTAATAACGAGGTTTTTTCTTTAATTATTTTTGCCGCTTCGCGGATAGGTCTTCATCACTAGGAAATTGATGAAAGGAAACCCCAGGTGTCTTACCCTGTTTCGACTAACAGAATGGAACGCAGCAGCAGACCATGACCGCGCTTTCCGAACAACGGCGTGCGAGGGGTCAGACAAGTACAGAGGTCCCGTCCATGTCACAGGGGAACGCAGTTTGCTGACGACACTGCCTGCCGGTAGAGTGACTGAAATCGGAGCGAAGTTCAATAAAACGTTTCCAAAACAACAACCTACGAAGCTCGAACACCAGCGCAAAGCAGCTCGAAGGGACTCTCCGAGTGGAGTGAAGTGGGGTCAGAGCCGTATATCGGGAGAGTTTGGCCAGTGGGTGTGGCGACGATGGCGCCGGAGAGGATAAAAGTAAATGAAAGGGAGGAGAGCGCCGAAGGGGCGAGAGAGAAAAAAGGGAGCAGAGAGGAGACGACTGCCATTTTTTCGCAACGCTGTCGGAGACTAGTCGGAGAAGAGCACTGCTGAGGCTACCCGTCGTCTGCTACGGGCCAACTTCTTTTTCGCCTGAATAGAAGTTTGTGGCCATACGTCGAGAAAACTTCATTTATTAGCTTTTTAACCCACCGAGGAATAACAGCATATCCTTTTCTTGCCAGAGCCAGCGATATAAAAGGAAATAATCGAGATTTAGATGCCGATCCCATGCATTCCGCCGGCAGAATGAACGAAAATGGCGGCCCTCCCCACTCAGCTGGGAGCAGCCGGGAGGTCACGCGGGTTGGGGTTGGAAGCGTTGTGAGAGAGGTTGGGGGAAAAGGGAGGGCCAATTGTGTATGCGCACTGGGCGCTTTTGTCACTGGCTCGAAGTTGTATAAAGTTGTGCGCGCATGCGCTCATGCCCCTCGCTCTGCGCCGCGTGCTGATTGGCTCACTCGGGAGGAGAGCGTTACAGCGGCGAGATCATAGAATGACCAAACTCTCCCCATATACGGCTCTGAGTGGGGTGAGGTGGTTGCGCCCCTGGCGGCAAGCAAGTGAACTACATACGGAGAAAAAATGCCATTGACTCCCGGGCGATTGCAAAGGCCGTAAGAAGAGGTGCAATCCATAGAGTTATTAAAATAAACGCTAGAGGTTCAGCTGGCGCTAGTGTCTGCGGGACTTCCGGTTGCAAATTGAAGCAAACAGCAACCAGTCTACTTTTCCAGTCTTCCTGTGTATTCCTATGAGAAAACGTACGTGCTACTTTTCTCTTCGCTAGGAAATAATAAAAATCAGCATAGTTTCTTTACTCGCAACGGGTACTGTGTGGCTTTATTCACATTATAAAAGTGTAGTTTAGTTAGGTAATGTTTTTGTTATTACTGAGCGATGTTTAAGTTAGCAAAAATTGAGACCCAGGTCTATGTTGTACAGCATGATAGGTCAATGCAAGCTATCAATCAATCAATAAAGCTATCAATACAAGCTATTAATGATTATTCATGCACAGTTTGTTACTAATTCAGTATGTGTTCTTCATTCCATAACTTCACGCTTCGTTCTTGTCGTCTGTTTTAATTGTCAAGCTGATTCAGTCTGTGTGCTTCATAGCATTGACTATGTGCGTAAATACGTGCCATTGTCATGTTCCTCCGAGGGGACGAGGGCAGGTCGAAAGACGAAACGGCACATAAGTAGACGAACGAAAATTAATTTACTCACAAGCACAAAAAAAAAGAAGAAGCGAATGAAAATAAAATAGAGTGATTAAATATCTACAGTCACTACAGTCAGTTTCGGTCGTCTTTAAATGGGGCTGAGAACACTCACAGTCTCGAGCGTCGATCTTGCTTGGGCCGGAACCGGGCTTTGTTCTTCGATGTCACGGGTGTGGGTCCAATCTTGCTAGGGGGTGATTTCAGATAAGATCGACCAAAGGGTGGCTGGTCGACATTTTTAAATCAACTGATGTTTTTATATGCCATTGTCTAGTGTCTGGTATAAACGAATCCACACTTAGTTTTGTCCAGAAAAACAATTTGGGGACAGGAAAAATCGTAAAGCATGAAGAGGTGGACAGTTGCATTAACGCGCACTGACGGAGGGGGCACGTTTGAAAGTGAATAACTAAAAGGATAATGTTAGAAGAATTCTAATACTTTTTAAAAACAAACTATGGGTACAGCGTGCTTGTAATATAAAGTAATAGTATTTATGTAAATTTTATTTAATTTTCGAAAAATTGCCAAACATGCCTGCTTGAACGACAAACGCCAAAATTTGGAGGCCTGTATCTCATGAAATAATTTAATTATTATCATATAATTTGCAGGTAGTATTTTACTTATATATGTCTATTATTTAAAAAAATAAATAAGGTATTTGAGTGATACGATAGTCGGGATATATTTAGGCAAACAAGGGAAAAAAATCAAACAACAAAAAATTCCGATGCAAATAAAAAAAAAAACACCACCTTCGATTTTTTTACAATTTGGGTACCCTGTCATACTTTATTTCGGCATTCATTTCTATTAAAAACATGTTGCATCATTTTATTGAGAAAGAAGATACAGCTCCCCAAAGTAGGGTCCTTTTTCAAAGCCTACACGTAGCAGTGCCCTATACGAGAAGTGACTCTGAGTTCCAGTTTCAGGAAACTAACACACATTTCATATATTTTTATTCATATGAGGTCACTGACAGCTAGAGCAATCGGTCACACACTAAAAGTGAGGAGAAACTACCGTGTACAAAGAGCTATCATATTACGAACTAGTGGTCCGAGAAAAGATCCTGCAGGCCATCGGTCACTGGGAACTTTGTTTACTTTATTTTCCTACGGCACTATATGCTCCTCTCTCTTGCCCTCTATCTCCATCTCTCTCTCTCTTGTATATATCCCTGACGTATATCTAGAATAAAAACATATTCAAGCATTCCCTTTCTGCGTGATAGTGTTCTGTGGCTAGCAACAATCATTTCCTTGCGAAGATCACAATTATGGCGCAATCTTTTTTCGCATTTCCCCCGCTCGCTGTCAAGGATGACTCGCTTCAACCATCAAATTATGACCGCCGATGCCTGTTTATCGAGCAGTCGTGCCTGTCGCGGTCCCACTCGCTGGCTTCGCGGGCGATATCAGGCACAAAGAGGCACACCGACAGAGAGCAGAACCCCCAAATACTGGAGCCCCGCCTAAATGCAATAGAGCGTAAACACTGTCGCCATGTTAACCTAGGAAAGGTTTAACATGGCGACAGTGTTTACGTTTTAGGTAAGGAAAAGCATGGCGTGTGGTATGAGCCGGATCCTCACACGAGGTGCAAGGTGAGCCCTGAGAACCTGTCTGCTGCCCTAGAGTACTTCACGAAAAACGAGCTACAATGTTCGCGCCAAGGTCCCAACCAGAAGGACGTGATCTCAGTCATGCTCCACGTGGAGATAACGTTTGTGCCAAAGCGCTTCCTGACACGCTCAATCCGAGAGGTCTTTCGTGTATACAGAGACAAGCATCCTGATTCCGGCGTTGGGCTAACGAAACTTTATTCCTTGTGCCCTAGATGGGTCAAATGTATTCCACACCAGGAAGTGTGCATTTGTGTGCGCTGCGCCAATTATTACTTTTGTATTGCCGCTGTAGGGAACGTTACAGGCTCAACATTCAACACTGGTCAAATGAACTCAGCATTTCTGTGCGACCCACTAACAAGTCTGTGTTTTTAAGGAGACTATGATCACTGCCCAGAAGGCCAGTCTCTTACACTCGAAGAACTTCATATCCATTACCATATCAGGCAAACGCAAGATAAAGCGATCTACGATCAAAAGCAGCTGCATGCAACGCGAAAGCATTATCTTTCATTTTAACTTTGCTGAAAACTGGACCATCGTGCTTCCTAACAAAGTTAAAGCATACCACTGAAGAAAAAAAAGTTACGATCTTTACATATGTAGTGACGACAAGAAAATCTAGAAACAGCGTTGCTATCATCAGTGAGGACCTGCGTGACGACGTCGCTCTCACGTGCTTGGCTGTAGAAAAGGTGAAAGAGTGGGTTGAAAACAACGTTGCGGTATACTCGCACGTGACGTACGTCAGTGACGGGGCCGCCAGTCATTTTAAGAATTGCTACCAGCTTCACCAGTTTGCACAGAAAGATTGCCCCCAAGCCCAGTGCTCATTTTCTGCATCTGGACATGGGAAAATGCATGCGACGGAGTTGGCGGACTCGTGAAGCACCAGGCCACGCTGAACAACCTGAGAGAACGTTCAATAAACGCAATTCAGACGGCCCGGACAATGGTGAGCGTTCTATTTGAGAAACTGGGTACATCTTGCGTATCTGGACGAAAATAAGCTTGTTCGGTATCGTCAACAAAAAAAAAAAAAAAGAAGAATGGCTGACGGCGCGCGACTTTCCTGGTATTCATTCTTGGCACGCGTGGCGGCTGTGCAAGTCATCAACAGAAGGAACCTGTGACATATATGTAGAACGGACAGTCGGATCTCGTTAGAAGAAACTTTATTAAATGGGTACATCGAGTAAAGCCTTAGTGTAAAGTGCCGAATTTGATGCCCCAAGGACTGCTCATTTCGAATGCCGGGTTATCTTATTTATCACAGTTTGCTTCGCGGGGTATTTAACCTACTGCTTTACGTGGTGATAGCTTATTGAATCTTTATCTGATCACCATATGAGAATCACGAATCGTTATCCTCGCGCAGGATAAAGTATCTTGGCTTGCCGCGATCCATTCGTACACCGAGAGTATCGAAGCTCTTACAGTCCGGCGCGGTGGCACACCTCACCTGAAGTGGTTTGTCCCCGGAAATACATAACTAACCTAAACAATTTTAGTATTGCATCTTTATTTTTGTATGTGGAAGTAAATTTGTTTCTTTGTTTTTTTTTTTTTTTAAATATAAATTGTACCGGAAAGTAAAACTCCACACTACATCATCTTTTCTCGAATCACTAGTCTCTAATATGGTACCTCTTTGTACGCTGTATGTAAAATGCTGTATATAGTTTCTCCTCATTTTTAGTGTGTGACCGATTGCTCTATTTGTCAGTGACCTCATATGAATAAAAATATATGAAAGATGTGTGTTAGTTTCCTGAAACTGGAACTCAGAGTCACTTCTCGTGTAGGGCACTGCTACGTGTAGGCTTTGAAAAAGGACCCTACTTTGGGGAGCTGTATCTTCTTTCTCAATAAAATGATGCAACATGTTTTTAATAGAAATGAATGCCGAAATAGAGTATGACAGGGTACCCAAATTAAAAAAAAAAAATCGAAGGTGGTGTTTTTTTTCTATTTGCATCGGAATGTTTCGTTGTTTGATTTTTTCCCCATGTTTGCCTAAATATATCCCGACTAAAGTATCACTCAAATACCTTATTTATTCTTTAAATAATAGACAGATATAAGTAAAATACTACCTGCAAATTATATGATAATGATTAAATTATTTCATGAGATACAGGCCTCCAAATTTTGGCGTTTGTCGTTCGAGCAGGCATGTTTGACAATTTTTCGAAAATTAAGAAAAATTTACATAAATATTATTACTTTATATTACAAGCAAGCTGTACTCATAGTTTGTGTTTAAAAAGGATTAGAATTCTTCTAAAATTATCCTTTTAGTTATTCACATTCAAACGTGCCGCCTCCGTCAGTGCGCGTTAATGCAACTGTCCACCTCTTCATGCTTTACGATTTTTCCTGTCCCCAAATTGTTTTTCTGGACAAAACTAAGTGTGGATTCGTATATACCAGACACTAGACAATGGCATATAAAAACATCAGTTGATTTAAAAATGTCGACCAGCCACCCTTTGGTCGATCTTATCTGAAATCACCCTAGGAGCTCTGGGCCGCCCAGGAGCGTTGCGAGGCCGCCCCTTCGTGTCCGTCTTCGAGCCCAAAATCCAGTGCTCCGAGCTTCTGATGCGAGCAGCAAGCACGACGCCGCTCCGGCTCGATGGTGGTGAAAAGACCTGGAGCGAAGCCAGGGTTCACCAGGTTCGAAGCCTGGTCTGCCGGGAGCGTTGGCGGGTCAACTCCCACCTTTCAGGTTCCGTCGTCGAATGTCCGCTCGAGACCCACACCTCGTGCTCTCCACTTGTCTTCAGCTCGCCCTTCTCCTTTTCTTTTTTAGATGCGGAGCATCTCTTGCTCGGGTCTATGTCCCGCGGCGTCGGCGTCGTAGTCCGCACTCACACTACGCATGCGCAACTCTCCTCCTTCCCTCTCTCCAACAGCTGCGCGTTACTCTCTCCGCTCTCTCTCTCTCTACCAGCTGCGTGCACTTCGCGTGCGTTCGCTATCTCTTGCTCGGGTCTATGTCCCGCGGCGTCGGCGTCGTAGTCCGCACTCACACTACGCATGCGCAACTCTCCTCCTTCGCTCTCTCCAACAGCTGCGCGTTACTCTCTCCGCTCTCTCTCTCTACCAGCTGCGTGCACTTCGCGTGCGTTCGCATCTACTCACACCGCGCGCGCATGCGCAACTCTCCTCCTCTAGTCTCCTCTCCTTCAAGTGTGAATATACACCCACTCATGTTTACAAACAAACCGGAGCGCCCCCAGCGGACGCCACCGGCGCCGCGCATGCGCGGTGGGGGTGTGGGCAAGAAGCTCGCCGTCGCCCATAAACAAGCCATTGAAATGCGATATTGTCGGCGTCGGTGTGAGTCCCCCTGCCCTTTTTTGCGTTCGAATCGTTGAGTCTACGTCTTCCTGGCAATGCCTGACTACTTGAGCTGCTTCAGCAAAATTAACGAGGCTCGTTACACCGCAAAACTTCGCGTGAATAAGGTGACGTGCGGCGATTCATTCCGCGTGGACGCCGCAGAATGTACGCTAAAGCCTGATTCGCATGATGAGATTCCGCTGGCAATTTTCAGTCGCGACGTCGCTCGGGCTGCTAAAGCGTGAACCGTAGCTGAGATGGTCGACGTCGACACTGAAAATCGCCAACAGAATCGGACCAAGTGAATCAGGCATAACAAGTCGGCGATGGCCACTGGTAACAATTATCAATATATCCTTGTATCTACTGCTTACATCGACCCTGCTTACCAACCTTCAAACTTAAGTCTTTTGAGGTCTGCACTTACTTCTCATCGCAAGTACCGGGCCCACGTTTGGTCTACGGGCCGGTGTCGTCTAAAAGAGCAGACGACAAGCAGAAACGTTTGAAAGAGGAGACGGCAGTTCGAACGATCAGGCGGCCGTTTGAACTTGAAGACACACTGAACGTAGTCTGCAGGTGGTCCGTACAACTTGACGGTTTTTCGGCGTTCATGTTGGAACAAAAATAATTCTGATGACCACAAGTATCCGTGAATTCAACCCAAAGTGCTTCCCACCCAATCAGTCGTGGTCCGACGGCGTCTGGTTTTCCCTTATCACGGCAGATATCTATGTTCTCGGACCAACCGAGCACATGAAAACCGGCCTTCAAACCTTTCTCGACTCTTCTGGCACAGCCCCAGTAGCGGCGTTTTGACGAGAAGGCAGTTTTTTTGTCTGGTTACTTTCAAAACAACTCAGGAATACACGTCTCACATGGGGACTTCTGCCCACAGCCCCAGACCGGAAGTCTGCCCGAAGCGCCACCACCGCGCCGTGACGTAACAGAGATGAGTTCGTGTATAAGCAGCGGTAGCGCGCTGGCTGCGCGCGTTCAGTTTAGCGCTGTTGACTCCACTTCACTCCGTTCTTCCGATGAAGTGTGATGGAAGCAACAGTCCCGTCAGTTAGTGGGTTGGCACAAGCAAGCGTCAGCACCACCCCACAAACTAACAGTAACGCTACGTCCACTGAAGACAAAGCTGCGCAGCGAAGGGCACGCGACGCTGAGCGCAAACGCTTGAAGCGAGCGGCAGACCCTGAACTACGGCAACGAGAAGCGGCGTCCATTCGTCAACGTCGAGCGGCGGATGCTGAACTACGACAACGTGAAGCAGCGGCGGTTCGAGAACGTCGAGCAGCAGAACCTGAGGTTCGGGACCGTGAAGTTCAACGTAAACGTACGAAGCGAGCGGCGGAACCCGACCTTCGAGAACGGGAAGCCGCGTTGGTTCGTGAACGTCGAGCAGCAGAACCTGAGGTTCGGGACCGTGAAGTTCAACGTAAACGTACGAAGCGAGCGGCGGAACCCGACTACCATTCACGGCACATGCATTGATCACGTCTTCACCAATTTCAAGATCCACCCACTGCACCAAGATCCCCTCACGGTTCACTTCAGCGACCACAAAGCCATCCTCATCAAAGCAAAGTGCACACCTCAAGTACTAGACGCTGCTCAATAAAGACCTTCGTTAACCGTTTCACCTTCGTCTACGCAATTAAAAAAATTACACCATCTTCCCGAGGGGAACCATGGGGTGATGCGGAGCATCGCGGAGTTTCCAACAACGTTCACGCGATGTGTGGTAACCAACGCAAGTTAACAACGTAATAACACGCAAGTTAACAACGTTACTAACAACGTTACTAACACCGTTAATAACACCGTTAATAACGATCCGCGATGCTCCGCATCACCCCATGGTTCCCCTCGGGAAGATGGTGTAATTTTTTTTACTTCTCTAACCCGTTGTCACTCCAAGAACGTGACAGCCATATAAAAGCAGTCTGCAACGTCAACACGTATTATACATGTGTATTTGGCTATTTTAGCGCAGTGTTTGACGCCATGAATTCTATAGAAAAACGCTCTAACTGACATATATTTTTGTACAATGGATTGTAAAACGTTCCAAACTTTTTATTTTGTCACAACACTAAGCAATATTTGTTCTTATAATTAAGCGCGAAGAGAAAACGCATTTGCGTTTCCCCATACGATTGCATTACCGGAAGTCAAATTTAGACTGGTTGCTGTTTGCTTCAAAGTGCAACGGCACACTAGCTCCACCCGAACCTCTAGCGTTTCTTGTTAATAGAGAGTTTTAGTAGACCGTTTTCGCTTTCTCGCTCCGCACTATGGAAAGCGGAGTCGCCATCGCGCATGCGCGACCCACTCTAGGATTTGAGCGTGAAGCGTCAGCTCCGCTAGCTCCGCTTTCCTTGCCCTTTTAGGAAGCGCGTTCCACTCTCAGTAAAGCTTCAGTAGATGGTGTTTTTTTTCTGGAAAGGAATTCGAAATGGGTGCTTGCCACTTGAACCCATGCTTGGGACGCGTTTGACCGTTATGAACCTCGCTGTACTAAGATGGCTGCGCAGACTTTGTTTGAAACGGCGTCCTTAATAAAACGTTCCACGGTGGTCGAGAACCTCTGGCTGCTTCTGGAAGTCGCTGGCTGCAATCCTTTCACGGCCGCTGAACGGTGGGGACAGGTGCTGCCTTGGCTAAGCCAGCGGGCTCGATTTTTCTATGCGAGATGACGACGACGACGTTGAGAGGATGACACACAGGGCGACGGCGGTGCCTTAATCAGAGCCCCTGGGCCTCGATTCCTCGGAGGCGGCAGCTTCTACTTTGGCTGGGCTACTGTAGTATTCTGAGTTTAGCTTTAGCCAACTTTAGTGGTCGTACGGGCACGAATTCTGAACGAGAGAAGCGCGTGCCCCACTCGCAGTGGCGCGTGCTCAGCTCGTGCGAAGATCGCTTTAGAACAGTTGACCCTGGGATTTGGAATAAACAAGTCGACAGTTACCGGTGTCCTTCCTCGCCCTCGGCGGGGCCCGCGAGGACGCGGGCCCCCGCCGTTACCGGTTCGCCTTAGTGGATGAACCCGCCGTCGACTCCCCGGTCTCGACGACGGCTGCAGCAGCGGCTGCCACTCCTTTCTAGACTTGACAAGGCAAGACATCGCCAGACCTCTTGGCGAATATGTGCTGCCACCTAGACACGCGAATCGGTTCGAGACTAGGTGACTGGAAAACAACGCGCGCCCAAGGCCTCTCCCACCCGTTTCACACCGAAAACGTCAGCTACATCCTGTTCACCCATTGAGGCGATGTGACCTAGATACGGCTCCCCCAAGCTCACCTTTGTCCCCATCGTGCGTAATCTTCCGCCCCGAGGTCGATACAACGAAACCGCTCAAAGGCGAGAAATGCAAGATGGCGGATTGTTTGGAACTAGATACTCTCGAACCCAGGCGCATGAAATACTCCGCGCATGCGCACCGCGTATTTCTACAAAAGGTCCATTGAACCTCTCGGACCATCACCTCAGTACCAACACCGGCCTCCTCCAAAAATACAAAAGCTACCTCCTTGAAGCCTGATGGTTTGACCCCAGGGAACCCCGATGAGCAACAGCGCAATCATGTTCCTGGGGCTCCTTCATGCACCGATCGAACGGCGTGCCAGATCCCCATGGCTCGCTGCTCACCCGCCCAACCCGCCTCCACGAAATCTGGACTTCTGCGGATCGAACTGCCATCCTCCCCAATTGCAACAACCCATGTCGTCGTCATCTTGCATGTACATACTCATTGTGGTAATAATCACGTTTATGCGTTTCAATAAAACCCAGCTCGCTGGTGCTGTTCTGTCTCTCTCGGTGTGGTCAATCCGAATTATCACGACATGGTGTCAGAAGTGGGATTCGAACGGCCACAGCAGTGAAAAGGGCAGGCGTGACGAGCGGCGGTCACAACAGAAGAGGCGTCCGACCGGGAAGAAAGAAAACGGTCGGGTTGTCCGGGTGCGTCAGAGACAAAGATGGCGGCGGGCGAGCATCGGGAAACCTCTGGGGTGCTATGTTGCGCTTTTTGGACTCCCAGGAGACTTGGAAGAAGGAAGTGACGTCAACGACTAGAGCAAACGCAGATTGGATGTTGACAGAAGAAAACAAAATAAACATCCAATCTTCATTTGCTGCGTTGTTGACGTCACTTCCTTCTCCCTAGTCTCCTGGGAGTCCAAAAAGCGCAACATAGCCCCCCAGGTCTGCGGATCGTCCTTCCCACGCCAGTACTGCGTAGGCTAGCTGTTCCGGGCTATCACAGCCAGAGTCTCGCTGCGGAACCACTCTAGGATCGTCATAGACTAGGCCGGTATGGTCAGAATTCGCCGCTTCCGCCGGTCCTGATCCGAACCTCGCTGGTGGAATTCTCCGGGGTTCGCAGCCAGAACGGATCTATCGTTCCTGCCCGGCCCCAGCCTCGTGCAGCACGCTCTTCCTCTTTCTTCGCCGGCTGGACCTCGCTCGCGCCTCGCTCGGCCGTCCTCTTCTTCTCCCGACGCCCCACACACTAGAATAAAATGTGGGCAATTAAAACCAGACTTTGCATGCTAGAGAACAGTACACAAGCCTCTGTAAAAAGGCGGCAGGCAACAAAGTGTACATGTGAGAATATTTACGCTTCGCATGAGCTTTTTCCAAAGAAACACTTTTAGCATCCTGTTTTCTGCACGCCGTCACATTTGTTATCAAAGTCAGCATTAAATTTGGTTGGTGAAACAAACAAAACTTTGTGCTATGAAAATTCACTATTTGAAATTTTGCAGGTTTGGAAGGTTTTGGTTGCGACCACGCGTGCCGAACGGCGTTAGGAGTGCCGGAACGGGCCGACGGGCCTTTCGCTTGAAGACCTGATCGCCCGATTCTCGACGTCACAGCGAAGAAACAATCGGACCGATTGTTCCTATCGTATTTCCCTATGTGGCTGTCAAAGCGACTCGTAATACAACTTGTATAAATATGTTATTTTGCCGAGTAGTCTGCAAAACGAGTTCGTCCGACCACTTTCCAAGCCTGCACATATATCTTCGTTCACTTCCCCCGACAGTTTCTGTAAAATTCACTTACTTGATACGTCGCACTGCAGTAATCCACTTCTGTCGCAGTGTCGCTTCCCAAGATCTCGAAGGGAAGCGGTGAAGTTTGACGCTTGAATCACCTTCGCGACTGTGGCCGTCTTTCACGCAGCAGTAGCAACGTTAATTTTTGGGGGGAACTCTAGGAGTAGGCGAGATGTTACAGGAACCCGGTGAGGTCATAGAGATGTGAAGTTGGGACTTACTTTTACGAAAAACGGTTCCAAAAAATTGACCGCATCTCCACGTGGTGAATGATGTTGCTTGGGGCGAAGCTCTGGTGGTGCTTGTCTGCGTAGACGCCGAGCCGCAGCATGCCGAGCCTTTTCATTCATGTCAGTAGGAGAATGTGTGGTTTTCTTTTTTTTTTTTCCTTTTTTTTAAGCAGACAGATGGGATGGCATCTCAGAACCCCCTACTCTTTTTTTCTTCTTTTTCTTTGAGCCTTTTCATTCATGTCAGTAGGAGAATGTGTGGTTTTCTTCTTTTTCTTTTTTAAGCAGACAGATGGGATGGCACCGATCAGAACCCCCTACTCTTTTTTTTTTCTTCTTTTTCTTTTTTCATAATTTTTTTCATCTTTTTTTTTCCAAATTTTTTTTTTTGCCCTACACGAGCACGTGAGCATGTGCTCACGTGCTCGTGAGCACGTGATCTCACGAGCAGAAGCACGAGCACCCGACGCCGGGCCTACGGCGGACGGACATACGGACATGGCTAGCCCCTAAGAAGCTTCGCTCCTAAAAATCTCACGCTGATCTGAAATGCAACGTTCACACGTGGTTTCTGGATGCGCCCGCCCGCAGCCCCCGCGACCCGCGCAGGCCAGGCCTACTCAGTTTCTTTATTTTGCAACCGCTAGATGGCGCAACGTGTAGCGCCAAACTGCATTGCAGGTTGCCTATAGGCTATAAAGGATAAGAGTCGCCTACGTTTATTGTGCGGATATTTTAGTTACCTTGGCAACACTTAAAAAGACGGTGTTACTTGATCCCCGCCAGGATCTGAAGCATTTATTAAGGCCAGTTTAACCAACTAATCGAGAGGCCGTGATTTCTTCGGCGACCCCACATACATACAAAAACACACGACCAGTGCCCACACAAAGTGGAGCGTCAGACCGGAACTACGTTTTCCACATTCTGTTGATCATCAGGTCGGCGTCTAGGTCCATCGACGTGGCATTGTCTTCCGGCAACATCTCTGTCATCCTTCTAACACTCTGGCGCTCGTGGACCAGCTCTCTTACCACGTTGAGGAAGGCCCTCATGCGCTCTCGGATATTCTGCTTCTGCCACAGTGAACTGGAGGAGCCCCCTTTGAACACTGAGTCTAACCATGACGGGAAGGAAATGGTGAGGATCACTATTATGAGGCAGAGTCCAACCACTGCAATTACAATGATGCATGAGATGCTCCATATGTCGTGGCTGTCCCCGTCCTCCTTTGTCTGGGTTTTGTCTGCCAGGCCCTCGGGCGTCGGAGGTTCGAGCACCGGGCTCTCGAGTCCCTGATTTATGGACTCGCCGGCGACATCGGAATATCCGACGGCCGTGTCTACCATCGGTGGGGGCACAAATCCGGGTGGGAACTCGTTACGCTTATTTTTCCGCAACTCCGTGGTGCTTGAAGACGTCGAAGAGTTTGAGGAACCTTTGCCGTGCTTTCGTTTCTTGTGGCGCTTGTGTTTCGAACGCTTTTCAGCGTCGGTCGGGAAAGTGGTCGTAATACGGATGTTGTTCCCAGTAGGGGCGGCATGCTGCGGACTTCCAGTGGTCGTCCCCTTACAAAGATCTCCGAGGAAAGACATTGCGTACGGCGGGATCGTGAACGCTGCCTGGCTGGCGGTGTGTCCCTGCGAACTCCGACAGCAGTATCTTCTGGAGGCTTCTTCGTTAAGATTTACTGCGTTCGCAACAGCCGTCACCGACGTCGTAGGTTGGAATGGCGGGCCCGTTACAATCGACGCAGGGTAGGGAGGGGGTGGTAATGTGCATGGGAATGACGACTGCTGCCGCTGCCATCCGAGTCCCTGCTGTTCGAACTGCTGACCATGTACACCTGGACAAGGAAATGAGGATAGCCACAGCGAAGGTGGGCCTAACGGTGTGGTTTGTGAGATGTGCACGCCCGCGCACGACTTGCGGATTGTAGGTTCGGGTGGTTTGGGAGTTGGTTGCGCCATTGGTGACTTTCGAGAAGCCTTCTGGTGCGGCGGTGTCTTGCGGAGGCTGCCGAGGTCCTGCCCGGGTGAAGGGTACAACCGAATAAGAATGCTGTCTTCAGGGCGCGGGTTTTGGCCTTTGGTCTTATCCGCTGCTTCTGCCTGAACCTTTGGGTTGCAGCTGCAAGATTTTGACGCGTCGCTTTCCTTTATCACCGGCATCGTTCTGGCCGGCGTTTCTGGTGGTCGAGAACGCCGGTATGGTGGGCTAGCCCATCATAGCGACACGGCACCGTGCAAGCTACCACGCACGTTACTACGCTGTTGTGTGATGCCGGTGACAATAGAGCTTACAATGTCCCATAGCAAACCAAATATTTTTTTTTTTTATAGGGGAATACATGACGCTGCACGACAATACATCGTAAAAGACGACAACGAAGATCCGTGGAAACATGCTTGACGACAATGTCGCCATGTTCTGGCAGACTACTAATTTGACCTTTGATTTTTGGCGGCAGCGGTACCATCTTCGCACCCGCGCGACCCCGTCAACCGCACCGCATTCCGAGGCGTCGCCTGGTCACCTGCTCTGGCGGCGAGAGGAGGGGGATTGGGGGACAGGCGTCGCCAAATAAACCACTCCACCAGGGGATGATTCGGCGCGGCCGTCGTTCTGTCGAATGCAAATGAGGAAAGTGCCCTATATTCCCCTAGTAAAGTATTTAGCAAAGCCACCTAGGGTGACTAAGGCTTCTCCAATACATCCTCTCCACATCGCGTGACGTCATCCGATCTGTCCGGCTTCTCCGGTCATCTCGACTCGGCTCGACTATACCGTGCCAAACTGCCGGGCAAGTTCTAGCCTGTTCGCCCACGCTGTTCGCCCGTCGTCAAATTTTCCGAATACGGTCGTCAAAGGTAGAAGCTATTTAATATGCACAAAGAACTTAGAACGTCCAAAGCGTTGCGTGTTTCGCAGGGGTTCGTCGTCGTCTTTCCTTTAGTGAGCTCTCGTGCTCAGCAGGATTCTAACACTAGACCAAGAACGTAGCCAGGGGGGGGGGGGGGGGGGGGGGGGCATGGGGCCCGGCCCCTCCCCCCCGAAATCTTCCATTTTGCTGGGACCTCCTCTCCCCCTTCCCCCTCATACAGCATTTTGTCATGGGCGCCCCCCCCCCCCCCCCGAAACAAAATCCTGGCTGCGTGCCTGCACTAGACCCAAAACCTGTTAAGGTTTAGTCATTCATAAAAGGCACGTAGAAATACCGTCACTCACAAACTTTGCATAAAACTGAACAGTAGCGTAGTTGTCAAGAAAAATTACCGTCTGCAAATCCAACAAAACGACGCCTAATCGAAACCGTTTCCTGCTCAATTCCTTCCTGTGTATCAAGGGGCCCACGTTTTGTGCACGTTTCTTCTACATTACAGTAGACATCACAGCACACACTGTCACGTACGGGGGATGGGCCTGGAAGTCGATTGCTATTAGCCCCGTGCGCGACCGAAAGCGTCGCTGTGGTCGGCCTTCCACGATTGGCCGAACGCTGACTATGACGTCGGAAAGGGGATTTATCATCGACGGAAATAAGAGGAATGAAAGAACTTTAATTTTGACGGTGTTGGCAGTGTTCCTTTGAGAACGCAATGATTTCAAGCTTCCACCATGCTAATAACAAACACCATCGAACTTGTTGTTTGCAAGGTAATGACGTCACAAGGGGGAACCACAGGAGGGCGCCACCAAAACATCTCGCAGCTAATATTTCGTCTCCAGGCGCAGCCGATGCTACAAGCGCGAACATGTGGCCCTGAACAGTGCTTGCACTGCACAAGCGCGCGTGCTTGACAGGGGCGCCGAAAGCCCGGAGCTCGCGCTTGTAACATCGGCTGCAAATGTTTTTTTCTGTTTTTTTTTTGTTTTTTTAGCGAGCGAGCGAGCGATCACGCGAGGTCGGTCGAAGCTACAAGCGTGAGCATGAGGCCTGGGGAATCGGTTGGGTTGGGTCTGCACAGTATTTGGATGTCCCGAATGGCTGTACACAACGCTGACAATAATGTACGGAAGCGCGGAAATATTTTCGTGAAAGTGTATCTTTGTTAGTTGAAGTCAACAGAGCACAGAAGTGCGAGCCTGAGTGGCTTCCGCGCATTGAGGCACTTTTGTCCATGAAACAATTTTAGCCCCCGACACCTTCCGAAGTGACTGGTGTCGGGGGCTAAAATTGTTTCATGGACAAAAGTGCCTCAGTCACTTCGGACTGGTTTAGTTTAGCCTTGCCCTGTTTCCTATGTTTTGAGCGATATGCCTGCCTATTTGACAATGTAAAAAATCCGGCAATAGAGAAAAAAAAAAAAGGATCGGTGGCCGAGTGGTCTAGCGCACACCAGCTCGGAGCACGTGAAGCGAAAACTCGCGCTGCAGAGGGAACCTGGGTTCAATCCCCACCCCTGTCCGTTTCTGGACGAGCATCATACCGGCGCGCGGTCGTCTTTAATGTGCACCACTCCGTGGTGCACGTTAAAGACCCCAGGCTAGCAGTAGTACCGCACTGCCTAAATTGCTTATATACATCTACAGGGTGTCACAAAAGAAAATTTACAGGGTTTTTTTCACCGCAAAAATAGACTAGACATCGCCGAACGCTCATTCTCCACCCAAAGGTAGTGCTAGAGGTCACAACCAGATGCGAAAGTTTCAGCCCGATCCGATACCTTATTCAAAAGTTATAAGTGATTTTCTAAAAATTTCAATGGAAAAATGGAGCCCATTTTCGCCCGTTTTCGGTTTCTGGTGCCATAGAGCCCCATGTATTCGAAAACTCCGTCGGAAGCCATTTTCCCATTGGAATTTTCAGAAAATCACTTATAACTTTTGATTAAGGTATCGGATCGGGCTGAAACTTTGGCATCTGGTTGTGACCTCCAGCACTACCTTTGGGCGGAGAATGAGCGTTCGGCGATGCCTAGTCTTTTTTTTTTTTTTGCGGTGAAAAAAACCCTGTAAATTTTCTTTTGTGACACCCTGTACATCCCCCAACTTCGAATTATCAATATGAATGACATCAGTGCTTAAAGTCAGGGAGTTTTGGGGGGTCTCGGATTTCGATTTTAGAGGGTGGTTCGACATCCCCCGTACTATAATCATAGTAAGTACTGAAAAGACAAAAAAATAGACAGGCCGACGTCTTTGAGACGTCGTCCTGTCTATTTTCTGTCTCTTCTGCGTCTTGATGTTTCCTCTCTACCCCAGTCTCAGGTTAATTCAACATGGTTACTAGAAAACTGATCACGGGGTGCAAAATTCAGTACTTTCTATGGTTATGGCATGGGGGATGTCCAACCGTCCACTAATATAGAAATCCGAGACCCCCCCAAGAACTCCCTGACTTTAAGTACTGATGTCATGCATGTTGATAATTCGAACTTGGGGGAGATGTCAGGTGTAACACTCATTCCAGGGAGTCAGTATTTCAGGTTAATGAAGTACTTCAAAAGCACCATGTTTAAAAAAAAAAAAAAAACTAAAACGTTTCTTGAATTAAAAAAAAAAAAGTTTTGATATAGGCACCTTAAAAATTGGGTCTTTAGTTTTCTTTTAATCTTGTCAGTAGGAGCGTCATAATTGTTAATTAAAATTTTGACGTAGCCCTGCTCGTTGCGGCATACCGAGCAAAGCAGAGCGTGAGAACGGATATAAAAACTAGCAAAAGTGACGTCATCGGCAGGGTCCGATAGCCCTTGCTCGTCAATAGGCTCACTTGGGGATGCCTACGATGATGTCACGACGCTTTGGACAGATTACAGGTGGAAGAGAGAGGCTCACTGCATGCCCTGCTGCAATCGCTGCATACATTTTTCAAAATAAATGCAGTTTACGTTGACTTTTTCCCAAGTTTAGTGCGATTATTGAATTCACGAGACAAAATGCTATAGAAGTCCGCTCCTAACTCAGTTTTCTTAAAAAGTGCTTCAGCGTCCCTTTAATGCTGGTTTGACTTGGATGCACAAGCCTGTGCCAGTGCACGAAACTAAAGCAAATACATTGCTGTACTATTTGCTTTTAATGCACTGCCAGTGGAGAAAGATTCAGATTCCAGTAAGCCCAAGAAGCTAAACCATTCATTTGAATGTGACGTACAGTAAACTCTCATCAATTAAAACTGTAGAAAGCCACAACTTTTGTATGAATTATCAAAAGCTCGAATTATCAGAAGTTCATCTAAATATGTTGCAAGATAAATTATGATTTTCTATATGGATGGCTACACATACAAAACACATATTTGATGATTTCCTCTACACATGACTACTAATCATAAGCAGGTATTCCACTCATGAAACATTAGTGAAAGTTATGACACAAGTTTATCCAACCCTCAAAAATGTTGTTTATCACGGTCTGTTTAGACAGTACATGATACCTCAAAACAAAGTTCGTTCAACCCTGTGACAGTGTCTAGGTGGTGCTTGAGCGCAGCCATAATCAACATCATGATTATCGGCCATCGCACGAACCCGACGGCCAATAATGCCAGAATGTTAGAAGCGCGAGCCCAGCGCGTTTTGCGTGCCGGCCCCTCACGCGCTCTCTGCAGAAACTGGAACGAAGTAGGAACGATTTGGCCCGCGTTTTGTGGAACACTGCTTCTGCATCACACTGGACTGCTGGTCGCCTACATACACCTCGGTTCCTGTACTCGGCAAACATTACACTGGCGACGAGGATGTTTACGCACTGAAGTTGCTGCCACCGACGCGTACGGCTGATCCAGAATGCCATCGGTCGGCAAGCTCGAACCTTTCGACGCGGATTCTAGCTGGGAGGAGTACCGGGAACGAGTCGAACAATACTTCATAGCCAACGATGTCAACGAGGACAAACGGCGAGCCGTGTTCCTCACCTGTTGTGGCCAGGCCACGTATTCAGTGCTGCACAGTTTACTCGCTCCAGTGAAGCCGTCAGAAGCCACCCTGGTGACCATCTTCGATGTGCTTGGCAGGCACTTCTCGCCGAGGCCGTCAGAAGTCGTGGCGAGTTTCAAGTTTCATTCACGGATACGTCATGCCGGGGAGGCTGCAGCAGATTTTTTCGCCGGGCTAAACAAACTTTCTGACGACTGCGGCTTCGGCATGTCCCGTGACCGAATGTTGCGAGACCGTATAGTCGGGGGGATCAACGATGAGGTGATACAGCGGTGGCTTTTGGAACTTCCGGACATGACTCTCGACCTCGCGAAGAAGACTGCCATCGCGATGGAAGCAGCGACGAAGGATTCGCAGCTGCTATCGACACCGAGACTGCCGAGCGTTGCGGCTGAAAACGCAGTGTCACATGATGCTTCTACCACCTCTACTGCTGCTGCTGCATCGAAATGGAAACAAAAAACTGGCGCCATTTCCTGTTTTCGCTGCGGGGGCGAGCACTTCGCCACCCAGTGTCGTCACGCAAGTAGCATCTGTCACAAATGTCGGGGAAAGGGCCATCTTTCACGAGTTTGCAAGGAGAATGCGAGCTTCGGTGGCCGAGCGCCGCCAACCAGGCCACAACGATCGGTCCACGCCGTGGGCGAAAGCGTGAAGGGTGTCTCGCCGCCGGAGGTCTACGAGATGTGGCAACTGGTGGCCCCTGCAGTCGATGGCGAGCCGTTCCGGGTGGAAGTTTCGGTGAACGGGATTCCGTTACTGATGGAACTCGACACAGGGGCCAGCGTGTCCGTCGTGTCGGAAGAAACACTTCGCCAACGATTCCCGCCGTTGCGGCTCGACCTGTCGAGCGTCATGCTGAAGAGCTACTCGGGTGAACTATCTCCTGTGCGTGGAAGCCTCGCTGCAACCGTACAGCTTGGAGACCGCCGGTGCCAGGACATTATGTACGTCGTGCCGGGTGCCTGTCCGTCCCTACTTGGGCGGGGGTGGATGAAGGGTCTCGGCATTGAGTTGCGTGGGGCAAAAGAAATAAACGGGGTGACGTCTGTTCAAGATGTCATCGCTAAGTACTCGAGCGTTTTCAATGATGGCCTAGGAACTTTCAAGGGCGTGGCTGCAAAGATAACTATAAAAGACGACGCCAGGCCAAGGTTTTTCAAGCCTCGGCCAGTACCGTTCGCGATTCTCGACAAGGTTAACGAGGAGCTGCAGCGTATGGAACGGGAGGGAGTCCTGCGTGCCGTGAGGACGTCGGAATGGGCCGCGCCTATCGTTGCAGTCCTGAAGCGGAGTGGACAGATTCGCATCTGTGGGGATTTCAAGGTCACGGTAAATCCTGTGACTGTGCCTGAGAAGTACCCGATTCCTCGGGTAGAAGACCTGTTTGCCAAGCTGAGTGGGGGCAAGAAGTTCAGCAAGCTGGACTTGAAGGATGCCTACCTACAAGTTGCGCTGGATGAAGAATCCTCAAAATTGGTGACCATCAATACTCCTCGTGGTCTATACCAATACACGCGCCTGCCATTCGGTGTGACATCGGCACCATCGATTTTCCAGCGTGAAATGGACAACCTGTTGCAGGACCTCAAGCACGTCGTCGTGTATTTCGACGACATCCTTGTGACTGGCGAGAATGACCAAGATCACCTGCAGAACCTAGAAAAGGTACTAAATCGTCTGCAGGAAGCTGGGCTGAAGCTTAAGCTAGACAAGTGTGCTTTCTTGATTCCCAAGGTTGAATATTTGGGTCATGTCGTCACCTCGGCGGGTTTCCAACCAAACCCGGAGAAAACTGAGGCTGTCCTGAAAGCACCGAGACCTACGGATGTCAAGATGTTGCAAAGCTATTTGGGACTAGTTAATTTTTACCGGCGGTTCCTGCCAAACTTGTCCAGTGTGCTGCACCCATTGAATCGTCTCCTGGCGGCAAAGACGCCATGGTCTTGGGGTGCTGAGCAAGAAGAAGCTTTCCGTAAGCGCAAGGAGTTGCTGCTCTCTGCCGCGGTGCTGGTGCATTATGACACAAAGAAAGCTGTTGTGCTGATCGGTGATGCATCACCGTACGGAGTTGGGGCTGTGCTAGCTCATCGTGAAGATTCAGGCGCTGAGCGGCCGATTGCGTTTGCTTCTCAAACTCTCTCACCAGCTGAGGCGTGACCAAATTTCGGCAATACCTCTGGGGACGTGACTTTGAAGCTGTCACAGATCACAAGCCTTTGCTGGGACTGCTTGCTGCGGGCAAGCCTGTGGCGGAGACCTGTTCACCGCGTGTCCTGCGTTGGGCGCTGATGCTGTCTGCATACCGCTACAAGCTGCTATACGTACAGGCCTGGTACAAGCATAGCGAACGCAGACTCCTCAGCCGTTTGCCACTGCCTGTCCCTGCACACCCCATCGAGCGGCCAGCCGAGGTGCTCATGCTTGAGAACGCCTATCCCAAGGTGTTACTGGCGTCTGTTGTGGCCGAGGCTACATCAAAGGACCCGACCTTGGCGAGGCTTCGAGATGCGTTGTGGTCTGGAGCTGAGCTGCACAACCCAGAGTTGAGACCGTACGCAGGCCGAACAACTCAGCTGAGTGTACAAGAAAGTTGCATACGCGTGGGGTCGAGGGTAATCATTCCCGGAGTCTTGCAACCAGATGTGCTGCGACTCCTGCATGAAGGCCACCCAGGAATCGCTAAAATGAAGGCCGTCGCACGTAGCCATGTCTGGTGGACATCTTTGGACGATGATATTACTGCGACAGTACGAGGATGCCGTGTATGCCAAGAGAACCAACGTGTTGCGCGGCCAGTACCAATGATGCCATGGCCGTTTCCAGAGAAGCCTTGGTCTCGGCTGCATATCGACTTCGCAGGACCACTTAACAACCGGTACTTGCTTATAGTGGTCGATGCATACTCGAAGTGGATCGAGGTCGTTCCACTGTCTACGCCGTCAGCAGAAGCCACAATTCCTTGCTTACGACTCATGTTCGCAAGTCACGGGCTGCCGGACCTTATCGTATCCGACAACGGGCCAGCATTTGTCAGCGGCACTTTTAGGAACTTCCTACAAAAGAATGGCATAAGGCACGTTCTAACGCCGCCCTATCACCCAGCATCGAATGGTGCTGCGGAGCGTGCAGTCCAGATCATTAAGTCCAAGTTGAAGAAAGCCGCTAGTGGTAACTTCACCTGTCAGCTGGCCCGCATCTTGTTGAACTACAGGACTACACCGCACGAGACCACAGGATCAACACCAGCAGAACTGCTTATGGGACGCAGGTTGAAGACAGCGCTGACGTTGCTGCATCCAGACATGAGGTCATCGGTGTCAGAAAGGCAGCTTAGGCAGAAGATGGCGCATGACAAGAGCGCTCGACTGGTACCGCCTGCCCAGATAGGAGATGCAGTTTATGCGCGCAATTTTCGTCCGGGTCCGCCATGGGTCCCGGCAACGGTGATCGAGACGCCGAGCGACCAGATCATAGACGTGACACTACCAGATGGCCGGTGTTGGAGGCGTCACCAAGAACACCTGCGTCCGGATCTCGCTCAAGTCACTGGAACACCACATCACCAGGAATGTGAATATCCTGATTTTGCTCTAACCGCTTCATCAACAGGAGCAGCACATCAGGCCACATCCCCTGTCGAGGCTGCACCGCTTCAAGGGTCTCCTCTGGAGGATTCACAGCCTGCCTTGGCCGCTCCTGACCAAGCTACATCTCAAGGCATGGCTACCCCTAGTACCCCACTACCAAGGAGGAGCACAAGACTAAAAAAACCCGTGGTGCGTTTCTCACCATGAACATCGGCAGAACATCAGCTGGTGTGTGCGGAGGGGGGAGGAGTGTGACAGTGTCTATACTCTGTTTCACCTTATGATGTACCGCAGGAAAGGCTACAAGCGCGAGCTCCTTGCTCTGGGGCACAACTTGGCGGCGCAAGCTCTCGTGACTTAAGAGCGGCTGCCAACGCTATGAGCTCGCGCTTCTAGCCTTCGCTGCGGTACAACATAAGGTGAAACGAAGTATAGGTGGTGCTTGGGCGCAGCCATAATCAACATCATGATTATCGGCCATCGCACGAACCCGACGGTCGATAATGCCAGAATGTTAGAAGCGCGAGCCCAGCGCGTTTTGCGTGCCGGCCCCTCACGCGCTCTCTGCAGAAGCTGGAACGAAGCAGGAACGATTTTGCCCGCATTTTGTGGAACACTGCTTCTGCATCACACTAGACTGCTCGTCGCCTACATACACCTCGGTTCCTGTACTCGGCAAACATTACAAACCCGCAAATAAGTTGTCTATTATGGTCTATTAAGCAAGGACACATGAGTAATGAAAATGGGCATTGCACTGCAGTTTCTATAGCAACTTGCGTGAACGCTGTGACGTAAAGCTACGCCATCCCGCCACATCACAGCGACCGCGCAAATTGCTAAGGAAACTGCCGCGCGGCGCCCCTTTTTGTCGCTCATGTGTCCTCTGCTTGAGAGCCGTATAGAAAAAGAGTTTAACCAGTCATCAGGATGTATAGAAAGCATATGAGGAGGCACCATTGGCCGAAAGTGGGCGGGTGTGTTCCAGAGCGTTTTCACAAATTCAAATGTGGCCAACCAGAAGCCGCGCATAATGCCCTGGCGGTGGTTGCGAGAAACAAAATTAATAAGTGCGTCGGAGTAACTCTCGGTGACTGGAAATATGGTGCACGAGATGTTTCGATCGCGGTCATGCAAAATCATGGTGAAGATATATAAATATATAGAAGATATAAAAAGCATTCGCGACCAGCAGAACGATTAACGTAATCCGAACGCCGATCGCCGGGAATCTGCCGTCCACGCGGTCAAACTTAAGAAAACAGAATTCAAGCGGCACATTCGTTTCTTGCATCTTTTTACATAACCATTATCGAAACAACCCGCGCATCATATTTTCAACTATGAAGAGTTACTACATTTAACTCTTACACACTTATTAAAACTGTTTCTCGCTACCATGACTAGGGGATTATCTTCGGCTTCTGGTTGGCCAAGAGAGCTTGTCAAGCCCTTTCTCCGCGTCTGGTGCACGCCTTGGCTCTGCCCGCTCCTCCCATTGACCAAACTCTCTCTAGATACAGCTCTGCTCGGCCTTAGCCCCGTTGAACGCTTCTTACCGAGCACTTGTGCATTGCGGGAAAGCAACACCCACGGAAGCGAGCTCCACGGGCGTTGCTTCTCCGCAGTGCACCGGTGCTCGGAAAGAAGTGCGCTCAACAGGACCGCGAGAACAAATAATAATAATAATAATAATAATAATAATAATAATAATAATAATAATTACATAAACATTCCGTTCAAATTAAGCGGGTTATTAATACATTGAAAACGTAGCGGGACAACCTAAGTTTTGAAATTTGTTTGAATTAACCAGATGCGTGAAATATCCGGGTTTGAATTATGGCGAGCCTACTGTATACACTAAAGGAGATGTGGCTCAATTGAATGTGCTTAATATAATTGAACGGTTGTGCAATTTTAATTTTGTAGTTTTATTTCTCAAGTACTTGTTCTATTAGATATTCAAATCAATGCAAATTTTTACTTCGGTTCAATTTATGAGAGATTTGTTTTACATGTCATGCACAGTAGAAAGGTGGTGAGCTGGGCTAGTTGGTAAGCATGTCGCTTGCTGACTTGAACCATGTATGTCATGTACAAATTGTTGTGATTTTATATTGATTTCGAATCCTCTTCTGCTTTTTATTTCAAGCTGCCCTTACATGCACCATAAATATACCGAAGAGGTCTTAAGGACAGCTATAAGCACAATCATAGAGGGACATCTAGACGGCCAGCACAAGGACAACTATAATGTAAAATTTCTCCAAACTTAAAGCGAGGCATGCCTTCCTTCAATAAAAGTATCGTGGCGAAACGTTTTCAGCGGTTCGTTTGTTTAGCTGTCATCTACAGGAACAGCTGATCTCACACAAACAAAATCCTGTCAATGTGTAGTACAGCTTGTGTGCTCTTTCTCTTTTGCAAATGATTAACTTTTGTATGTTTTGTCTAAGGATTAAAAATTATACAAGTTCATATATTTAATGACGGAGGTATGAACTCTTCACACCAATCTACTCCAAAGCTTCATGTCACTTCGGCCTGCTTGAACATGGAAGCTGTCCGCACCAAATAACCAAGCACTATACCTTTCTGTCTTTTTGAAGGCCATAGCTAAGAGCCATCCGCACAAATCCTGCACCTCCGATAAGTCAGCTGACACCCCTGGCAGAGCTCGAGCTCTACCAGGGGAGTCGCCTAATGTATCGGAGGTGCAGGTGGTACGGAATACGGATGGCTCGTAGCTTTGGCATTATGTAAGGGGGAAAGGTATAGTGCTTCGTTATTTAGTGCGGACAGCTTTCGTATTTCCTACAGATATCCGTCCGTAATGTGGGCTACATACGTTTCGTCATTTTACGAAATATATGACTTGTTTGTACAGACGTTGCAGTTTCTAAATAACGGAAAAGCACACCGGCAATATTGAACCGGCAACTTTCGCTGTTAATGGAAAACGGATAGCTGTACTTAATGTAATCTACAGACGTTCCGTCATTTTACGAAATTATATGCCTTGTTTTTGACAGACGGTCCGGTTTCTAGATAACATGAAACCACGTCGGCAATATTGAACCGGCAACTTTTGCTGTAAAATAGGGCGAAAAGTTTTACAGTGTAAGGTGGCACTTACACAGCACACTACTATAAAAGGAGATCTGAAACCATAAGCCGACATATACATCATTCAGAGCATCATTATTCGTTGTTTTATGTTTCACGAAAGTAAATTGCCAGATATTTGTTCTGCATTTCGACGTTTACACTTACAGACAGTTGATCTTACCACTTCTTTTAGGTGGAATCGAAGTTTGCATTTCAACTTTTATACTTGCACACAGTTGCAATGTTACTGTTTTTTTTTTTTTTTTTGTGGAATTGAAGTTGAATCTTGCAAGCGCCAGAAAGTCTCCTAACGATCACAATGACTTATATCCCTTTGTTCAACAAACTGACTCTTGACCAGGGCTGCTATACTCAAGCCAGGGTGGCAGTCAGTACTGACTATCTCTCAGAGAGTCGCTCATACACTTCCATGACTGTTTTGCCATAAGAGTCACAGGACTCTTTATAAAAAGAGGGCCCTCACAACTCTTGTTACAGTGTCACGGAAATTACCAGGAAGGAATCCCGTGACTCTCTTTCTCCGTTAGACAAGAGTCGTTAAAGAGCCGCGGTTGACTACTTCACCTGGAGTCGCAGGACTCTCTTTAGAAAGGAGTCAAGTGACTCTACAACCTGGAGTCGAGGAGGAGTCAAATGTGTGGCGCGCAGATATCCCCCGAAGGGAGTCGTGGAGACTCTCTTTAAAAAGGAGTAAAGGGACTTTACAAACTGGAGTCGTTCCACCTTCCATCGTCAGTTGTGTGCGGAACAGATGCCGTTATATTTAAGCGTTGTTTAACCGATTTTCTAAGTTAATGGTTACTATGCTCGTGTTTCTAGTTTCTTAGACTTAGAACCCACTCCCCTCTGCAATGCCCTCGGGCCCTGAGGGCGCAATAATAAATAAATAAATAAATAAATTCCCTCCTTTTTTTTTATACGCCCCTATCTACTCGGTACGACATCACATTGTTAGTAAACGTGTGATCAGCGTCTCAACACGAGCGTTTTATCAGGCGAGAACCGCATTCCAAAAAATAACGGCAATCGAGCTATAGCGTCGTGTCGGGCGCCGCGTTCAAATAAATCAGAAAGCTAAAAACAAAAATTAGACTTTTACAACTCCCTGTAATGGCGAATTAGAGCGCAGCTCTTCAGGACGAGGAGGGAAGGGTACGACGGGGGAGGACGTCGCGTGACGTCCTCCCCCTCCGTACGGGACGTGACGTCTTCCCCCTCCCCTTTTGTGACGTCACGTGTGATGTTATTATAGAAAACGTCCCGCTAAATTTAACAAAAACCTTTCCCATTTAGCGGGAACATTTTACCACCGTGACGTCATTATGGGAAACGTCCCATAATGACGGCACACGTGAAATGGACCTGTGACGTCACACGTAAATTTTCACGTCACGTCATGTGTGACGTCACGTGATCCCCGTGACGTCACAAGGGACGTGTGACCCTCGTGACGTCATTTTACCCTTGCGACGTCATTATGGGAAACGTCCCATAATGCCACGAGCGGTTACGCCGACGCCACTCAAGCCCGAAACAGTCGCCCAAGAATTGCGCTCTAAAATTCAAAAGGCGGGCGCGGCGGCGCCCCCCTCTTGGTGCGCCTTGGGCGACCGCCCAGGTCGCCCGCCCCTAGGGCCGGCCCTGGCCGTCCTTGCCTCAAACGAACTTCCCCTAGAATTGTCATGGACACTTTCCGTAGCATTCTCCACCTTATATTTGCTATTAGTCCCCAGATATGATTTAGTCTGCATCCCTCCTTACCATATTTCCCTCTTTGCTGCTTTAACTCTCTTCTTAACTGTTATTTCCTGATCCGCGCGTCCAAATTATTGCCCGAAAATTTCGACCACAGTTTTCTTGTTCGCTTCCTCCGCTTCGTATAGACGCTCTTCATGCACAAATAGGGAAAAACTCCATGCCACCATCGTTGTTCCTCCATGTCTCTTCAAATTCTGTCTTACTACTATAGCTTCCAACCTCAAATGATGACCATCCCATATCATCCTGCGCTCCCCAATTCGGTGTTTTACCGTGCCTCCCAATGCAGTGACGTGATTGGCCTAAGCCATTTTGGAGCGCCTTTCGGAGCAGCCAAGAGTGTTTTGGAGCAACAAATGTGGCCTTTGGGGCAACCAAAACAGTGTTTTGGAGCAGCAAAAGTGGCTTTCGGAGCAGCCAAGACAATGTTTCAGAGCAGCAAAAGCGGCTTTTGGAGCAGATTTTCTTGGAAAAATAAATATTCGTGCTGTACAAAAGGACACTTTCTGTTGTGTTTTGACGTGATGTGTTGTGACGGAAGTCGCTGCTTGTGATTTTACTGTTGAGACATCCCACAAGTGTGCAGTGCTGTAGGCGTTGCCGAGCAATTCAGAAAAACCGCTTGCCACCGTCTACTGGTTCCAGACGTGCCAGATTTTCGTCAAAAGTAAGCAAACGTAAAACAATGAAATGCAAGCGTCCCGGCTGGTGCTTCTGCCGTGCAATCATGTTCGCATGCACGTGAGGGCAACTTCGGCAGGCTTGAAGTTGTGCGTGCTTCGTCGCGCGAGCGGAGACAACCGCTGTTGGAACGACACCGAAACCATGCCACTCCGCTCCATCGCCAGCTGATTCCCAAAATTGTATGCAAAATGTAACTGTCGAGGATACAACAAAGAATTAACAGTCCAGCGGCGCGTGCCTGCCAGGCCGGCAAACAAAGTACTGCGTGCTTGTTATTGTTAGGCCGACGAACAAAATACAAACTAAACACACACACAAAAAAAAGAAACTGAGTGAATGAATGCAAGACATGGCGCGCGCCAGGGTCAAAACGTTTTTTGAGCACTTTATGCAACCACTGAACTCGACACAAACAAGTGCGCTGTGCGGGTTCAGCGTGCGAACATTGCCTTCTTTGCTTTAGCTCATTTCTCTTCACCAACTTTCTTTCGCGGCAGATTTTTCACGTACCGAGGTCCCTCTCGAAAGAAAGTCTACCGAGAGAAACCTAGGTAATCAATAATTCGACACAGCAGTCTTCGAGTTAGAGAAAGTTTCGTAGTAACGTATGATTTAAACAAGAACAGGAATGTTGACGAACATGCGGCGGTACTTAGTTTCATTTTAGAAAGTATGATACCTGCAGCGACGTGGGGACGGCACCACCCGACGTCGCGCGACCACGGTGACTGGAAAGCAGGGACCAAATATAGTTATCCCACGGCCATTGCTTTGAGGAGCAAGAGCTTTAGCTCACAAAATAACTCCCGCCGTGCAAAAACGTTTCGTTTGACAGCATGACGGCATGGCTGGTACCTGGCACGCTAGCGTCGGAGCATCCGCAAGCACTTGCGTCTATCGTTAAAAATATTTGAAAAAAAAAAAAAAAAGACGCGAGACGAGACCCACGAGACGACGAGAGCGCGTAACGCGAGACAGCAGGAAAACCATGCAAGACCGGACGGAGGATTGATGCAGGGTATTTTGTGTTGGTCGGCCGCTTACGGCATGGAACACACGCATGCTCAGTTACGGTACTTAGTTCAAGTTTCGGTTTTGAAAGGCGACCGAAATTGGTATTTTGGCGCAGGCTTGGCACAGATTACCCATATTTTGGCAAAATGTAGCAGGATCAGTGGCGTAGCTAGACCATCTGGCACCCGGGGCCCTTAGGTCTTTTGTCACCGTTACCCCCCCCCCCCCCCCCCCCCCCACCCCACCCCACCCGCTCCGCTTATGGCCTGAATGTCCAACGAGACTGAATGTCCAACGAGCCTGAATGTTCAATCGGTCACGTGACAGGCGAGACGGAATGTACAACGAGACGAAAGATCCAATCGAGTCTGAATGTCCAACGAGACGAAAGGTCCAATCGAGACGGAATGTCCAACGTGCCTGAATGTCCAACGAGACGAAAGATCCAACCGAGACGGAATGTCCAACGGGCCTGAATGTCCAACGAGTCTCAATATCCAACGGATATGGAATGAACCTTGCATAGAATTTAGAAGATATTTCAATTTCGAAAAGTAGGATTACTGATAGTTAGGGCGGTGAAACATGTGTTCGATGGAATGAAAAACCGGACGTTTCGGTGCGGAGATAAGGGTACGCGGTCTTTTCGGGACGTGGTCGTTTCGGTACCGGGCTTTCAGTACCGGGCTTTTTGATGCACGACTATTTTGGTGTGCCGCTGAGCTTGTCCCACTGGCGTTGCCTCTGTGAAGTCTCCCGAATAAAATTAAAATTATGCTCGTGTATTTTGTGGACTTAATAAAACTAAAACAAAAATACATTTATTGTTCGTTTTATATATATAAATATAAAGATAATTTCTATAATTAAAAAAAAATGACGCGGAAAAGGTCACATGCTACAAGATCAAAGACCGAACTCGTTGACCATTGACAATCGGTCACGCGTTGGCTTTTTAGAAGGTCCTAACTCTGGCGCGGAGGCAAATGTGGGGTCCACGAGAGTTCTTAGAACCGTTAATCGTGCTTATCCCCAGCCACAGTCTTCTTTCCGTATAGTACGAGTTGCTGTATTTTCCTTACTGGTGTCCCTAGTCGCGCAAAGATGATGTCCCCCGCATGGGAGAAAAACGCGTGATTGAAGTGTTAGTAATATTGCTAGGTCAAGTCAGTGTAGTATGTGTAATTACACTGAATTGTAGTTTTTTTTTATATAAAAGAAGTTGAAAGTTTTAGACATTTCTGATTGAACTTCTCGGTCCCCAGAAACAAATATTCGGTCCTCATATCAAAATCAGTGATAAAATACAACATTCTTTTCATTAAGCCTTTGTGCAGGTGAAGTCCTAAAGTGGTGAGCTTTTGTCCGGTGATTGTCTGGAGGATTCGGCACATTGATGCTTATCACGACGATTAGTTTCGCATGCTTCGGCCACCAAAGCGATTGCTGTCGCAGTGAACCATCTGTTAAACAACAAGTAGGCAACCTTAATAATTAATACAATGCCTTTTTTAGGATTGGCTTCTGTCGTTTCTGCTCTGCCTTTTCTGGTCACGTGGCTTGCAGCGGTCGCACCGATACGCGCCCAGGTAGCATACCGAGGCTGCGATCGGATTTGAACTGGTTGTAACTCTATCGCAGAGCCGCTGCGACAGTGCGACCGCGATTTATTTATATGCTTGAGTCGCGAGTGAACATATTCACGTAGAACACGACTTTTATCATTTTCAACGACCCGGGCACGATTCACTATCGGACCCTTGTAAATCCTGGGAGCTGAATTGGTCATCCTCTCTTTTTTGGACAGAGGGTCTCATTTTTGACCCCCACTGTCCCCGGCTATCTACACACCCTACGACAGTTCGACGAGCGGGCACTTTCGCCCCATTTTCAATTCTGCGAGTCGGCCTATGGCGAATTGCCCTATTCGACGAATTGTCTGTCCTTCTTCCAGTTGTCCAGAGACCAATGGAAGTACAACAAACTGGCCGGATTCGCTGTGCAATACGCTTCCCTAAAGAATAGAAAGCGACGTGGAACTCTATTGTTATATTCACACAGGATGCAGGTTATTGGTACAGCCTGGTGTGAACCTTCTGCTGCACGCCGAGATGGTTGCGTTCGCGTCCTTTATCAAAAGTCAAGCTCCCACGTACCAAGACGTCATCAACTATCTCGACAGGATCGCGAGCTTCGGAGTGCTTCCAGGAGCAACTTAAAATAAATGGGCTTCTGAAAACCACTATGCATGTTATATGCAAAAAAAAAAAATGTATACTGCGTGATATTAGTATTATAGCTCTAGTCTGGGACATACAAACCTACTGGTAGAGAATGCATGCGTATGTAAACTACTGACAACTGCAGTGTACAATGAGTAGTTGTCTGTTACAAAGATGAAAGAACAAAAGTAAAATTTGTCAAATTCACACAGTTGTTCTGCATTTACTCATGAATTGTCGGGTCACACCCCCAACCAACCCCCGTGCATTTATAGGCGCGTTAGATGTAGATTTTTTTAAGAAGATATATATATATATATATATATATTATATATATATATATATATATATATATAATATATATAGATATATATATATATATATATATATATATATATCTTCTTTAAAAAAAATTACATCTAACGCGCCTATAAATGCACGGGGGTGGTTGGGGGTGGACCCGACAATTCATGAGTAAATGCAGACAACTGTGTGAATTTGACAAATTTTTACTTTTGTTCTTATATATATATATATATATATATATATATATATATATATATGTATATATATATATATTATATATCTAATATCTTCTTTCATATATATATAAATATATATTATATATATATATATATATATATATATAGTATATATATAATGGGAATGAGTGAAGATTGACAAGTGCAGCCGTAGTAATATTGTGAACGAAGAGGGGAGAAGGTGATTGTTGAATTTAATGCAATAAATTGAGCAATCACCTTCTCCCCTCTTCGTTCACAATATTACTACGGCTGCACTTGTCAATCTAAAAAAAAAAAAATTGGTTTGCTCTTTATGTTTATACAGCCTTGATGGAGATGCGCCTCAACGGGTAATCGGTCTCTTAGCTGTAGATGAGAAATTTAGCCAGTGCGGTACAACCGCTAACCTGCATCACGCAGTACTGATCACACGAACGCGTGCCGGTACGAAACTCATCCAGATCGAAACGGGCGGGGGCGGCGGGGATCGAACCCAGGAGGTTCCCAGCGCAAGCTTTCGCTCCACGCTCCGAGCTGAGACGCGTTAGCCCACTCGGCCACTTCCTCCCCTCTTGTCAATCTTCACTCATTCCCATTATATACACGGTGCAGCCTGTCCCTATGGGGAGGAGTGGCTCCCTAGATATCTTGGAAGACGGGCCCTTTTCCGACATTTGCAAGCTGAGATGACGTGCCACGTCACTGCCGCAATTCGGAAACAGCGCGGGCCTTAAATCAGCAACGGTTGTCGTCTCCCCAGTTAAGCGAATTCGAAACTAACAGTAGCACACAGAGAGCTGGTCAAAAATGAGTCCGCCGAAACCAGTGGCGGGGATGGTCTAATCGGTTATAAGGCGTCGCCCCGGACAGGCGAAGGTTGCGGGTTCAATCCCCGCTCCTGGCCCAATTTTTCGCCAGCTCTCTTTTCCTTTCGCTTTCCCTAACTTTAATGCAATAAATTCAATAATCATCTTCTCCCCTCTTCGTTCACAATATTACTACGGCTACACTTGTCAATCTTCACTCATTCCCATTATATACACCAGTGGTCTCAAACTCATTTGAGCGTGGGGGCCAGATAGCCGACACTGGGAAGGCCGAGGGCCAACGTTAGACGAGGGAGGGGGGAAATGTTTGAAGAAGGAGCGACCTCGTGCTCAATGTTTTTGTAAATCCACTTTTTCCACTGCCATTTTTACATTTGATTGCTTTCTATGACTACTTTGGGCCCTGACCTGATGTGATAATAATTAAAATGACACCGCGTCGCCAACGTGCTCGCATTTTTAATAGAACAAGAGAGCAAGTACACTGCCGTTCCCGTTGCTCAATTCACTCAGGAATTAACCAAGCTCAACATGACTCTAAAAAAAAACAATGAGTTAATTTGGCAGTTCTTGCTTTCCCAACTATTTTTATTACAACACCCATACTTGTCTTTTAATAATTATATTTCTTTTTTAGGTCAGGATCTCGAGCTCGTAGCCTTATCTTCGGCAGTTGCTCCTGCTGATCGAGAGTTCGGGCAGCCGAGATGCATCCTTCAACAAAGAGCTCGCGCCTGCAGCCTAGTAGTGGAATCGTTGTACATTACAAATTGCTGGGAAGCAAAAGATAAAGCGAAACAAAGGGCAAATCAACACAAATAAGTAAAAACTACGTGAATACTTTAAAAGAGCGGAGTGACTTTTCGAGCGAAAATGAATCGACGAGATGAGATCACGATGGCGCATGCCATTTCTAGCGCTCAAGAGATGGAAACTGGGACTCGTAGTAGGTTCCTGCGGGCCACGTTCCAGCGAGTCGCGGGCCGCATGCGGCCCGCGGGCCGCGTGTTTGAGACCACTGATATACACGGTGCAGCCTGTCCCTATGGGGAGGAGTGGTTCCCTAGATAACTTGGAAGACGGGCCCTTTTCCGACATTTGCAAGCTGAGATGACGTGCCACGTCACTGCTGCAATTCGGAAATAGCGCGGGCCTTAAATCAGCAACGGTTGTCGTCTCCCCAGGTAAGCGAATTCGAAACTAACAGTAGTACACAGAGAGCTGGTAAAAAATTGAGTTCACCGAAACCAGTGGCGGGGATGGTCTAATCGGTTAAGGCGTCGCCCCGGACAGGCGAAGGTTGCGGGTTCAATCCCCGCTCCTGGCCCAATCTTTCGCCAGCTCTCTTTCCCTTTCCCTTTCCCTAACTTTATGCAATAAATTCATAATCATCTCTCCCCTCTTCGTTCACAATATTACTACGGCTGCACTTGTCAATCTTCACTCATTCCCATTATATACACGGTGCAGCCTGTTCCTATGGGGAGGAGTGGTTCCCTAGATATCTTGGAAGACGGGACCTTTTCCGACATTTGCAAGCTGAGATGACGTGCCACGTCACTGCCGCAATTCGGAAATAGCGCGGGCCTTAAATCAGCAACGGTTGTCGTTAAGCGAATTCGAAAACTAATGGCGAATTCGGGTGGTCAATCGTCGGCAACTTCTTTTGCCGGAACAACCGGCAATGTTCGCGTGGTCAGTTTCCGGCCGGCGCGCACCGTTCGGGTGGTGGTTCTCCGGCAAGCACCGGCAACTTTCGGCGCTTTTTCCGCCGAGCTCCGAACGGCCGGGGCGAGTAGGCGCCAGACGTATCCGGTGTCGTCACTTCGAAAGGGAGACAAGGGCAGTGAGAAAAAAATGAACGAAAGAACGAAATGATCAGAAGTCACTTTAGCAGCCGCTATCGAGTCAATCCAAGTCGTTGGGACATGGGTGACGGCGGCGACAGGCCAACAGCTCTCGATAGCGGTTGTCGCGCGGGCAAGAGGCGAAGTAAACTGCCACGTCTGGCGTTTCGTGTTCAGGTGGTGAGGTCACGTGGTGTGCCGCCGGCGCGTTCTGTTTGCGGTTCCGCCGGCTCGTCTCGTCGGCGGCGATATATAATATATATATTATATATATATATATTTATTTATTTATTTTTTTTTTATTTGCGGGAATTACAGTTGTGCAAACTGCTGATGCCTCGCACCAACAGCTTAAAGCTCATTTCAAAAAATTATATATTGACTCTGCGCATAGTCAGGGGCGCTGGCGGGCGGTCATGTGTTTACAATATGTAGCTCATCTATAGATCGAAACGGGCAGGGATGAGAACTGAACTAGAAATTCTTAGGATCTGAAGCGCGGCTTTCATAGACGTTCCCCAATTCCGATGCACTGGAACACTCGGACAATGCATTCCTATTATATATTTCAAATTGGCTCATCTATGTCATCGAAACATTCGTAACATTTGAACTGCCAATATCAAAGGAGCGTTTGGCGTCGTACAATCGACACCTTTAACGAATTGGTACATAGCTGCGCATCGGCACTCAGCTAACTAACCGTCATGCCTTCCTGTGGATGACATTAGAATATTTGTGTCTGCTCTTTGTTTCTCCGTCGGTCCGTCAACGTCGGCTTCAGTGGCACGACATTTTAGTATGACGAAAATGCGGCAATGCCTGCAGAAACGCGGATTAAATATACCCACAAGTTTGTATATTTAACAACACAAATTATTCTAGCACGTGACAGGCGAGACGGAATCTCCAACGTGCCTGAATGTCCAACGAGACGAAAGATCCAATCGAGACGGAATGTACAACGAGCCGGAATGTCCATCGAGACGAAAGATCCAACCGAGACAGAATGTCCAACGAGCCTGAATGTCCAACGAGCCTGAATGTCCAACGAGACGGAAGGTCCAACCGAGACGGAATGTCCAACGCGCCTGAATGTCCAACGTGCCTGAATATCCATTATTGGATCTTCCGTCTCGTTGGACATTCAGGCTCGTTGGATATTCCGTCTCGTAATCGCCATGTCCGTATGTCCGTCCGCCATCCGGCGTCGGGTGCTCGTGCTCCTGCTCGTGAGCTCACGTGCTCGTGTAGGGCAAAAAAAAAAAAAAAAATGAAAAAAAAGATGAAAAAAAACTATGTCCGTCTAGCGTCCGGCGTCCGGTGATCGTGCTCGTGCTCGTGAGCTCACGAGCACGTGAGCACGTGCTCACGTGCTCATGTAGGGCAAAAAAAAAAATGAAAAAAAGATGAAAAAAATGACGAAAAAAAATGTTTGCGCAGTCGACAGGATTCGAACCTGTGCGGGGAGACCCCAATGAATTTCTGGTCCATCGCCTTAACCACTCGGCCATGACTGCGGGACGAGTAGGGGGTTCTGAGATGTGGTAGTAACTCAAGAGCTGGGGATGTCATGGATGAAACGTTGCATGTAGCCGCTCAACGTCTATACAGGAGAGGGCGCTGCGGTCAAATGCGTATATAATCGCGTTAAACTTTGCATGCATTGGCTCGACGTTTATAGACGAGAGGGCGCTGCGGTCAAATGCTCAAATGCGTATATAACCACGTTCCATACCACACATTCTCTTTCTGACATGGATGAAAACGAACGAAAGGCTCGGCATGCTGCGGCTCAGCGTCTACGCAGACAAGCACCACCAGAGCTTCGCCCCAATCAACATCATTCACCACGTGGAGATGCGGTAAATTTTTTTTTTTTTTTTTTTTTGGGGGGGGGGGGGGGGGGAACCCTATAGAAACAAAAGGCGCCTTTGGGAAGGTGAGGGAGAACATTCATTGTACGAACTTTGGTCTGAAATATGAGTCACAGTCCGCAAAAAAGCGATATTTTCACGAGCTCAGTTAAAGTCACCGTAGCTAATCGGAGCTGGCAACAGGATTCGGTTGCTCGAAAGAATGTTGACGTTTGCTCGTGCCACGCCCACGCCGCTTCATACCGAAAACTCGGAAAATGGCGGAATGTCAAAAATGTATTTAAGATAATGAGTACAAGATACTCCGAATTGTAATTAAAATAGAGTATTAAATACTCTACCTCAAAGGTATTTGCAAGATACCAAGATACTCCAAAAATTATTTAAGATACAGTATCTTGAGTAGAGTATTTGAGATAGGCACAAGTCTGGCTTGGAGCCGAGTGCGTTCTGCAGCCTTGCGCAGCCTTGTACTCGCTGACGACGCGAGAGCTGGCGCCATCTATGAGGTAGCCCTGGAACTGCATTTAACTAGAGCGTAATATTTACCAGACAAAAGTAGTTGATAACATCGTCAGAAGTGTTTTTAAGCGTATAATGAAATAATGGTGCGCCAAGAAATCAGGAACCGAACGTAAATCGCCTGTGTTCCATAGCGACACGATAAATGGCGCCAGCTCGTGTTCTTGTGAGCGATCACGGGTGAACTTAATGCGCTCGGTTGCCACCATACGGAAAACTGTGAGCCGGCCTAAAGGTGACACTCTGACATTACTCTTATATTACGTCGATGAAAGCGATAGATTGTACTGCGGTAAAGACATCTGAGCTCTCGATCGATCCCTGAGATTGACCACAGCGAGGCCTTTGGTCACTCACGTCGCTCATACATTTCCTTCTTATGATCTTTATAACTTTGCACACTATCGCTCGAAGGCTAACCTCGGGGACAGATAAAAATACAAGCGTTCCTCCTTATCCAGGCAGGCGTATTTAACATCCACTGTACTTACCCGGTTCGGGACATTCGTTTTGCGGAATACATTTGCCTTTCGAGTCTCTCAGGTAGCCGACTTCGCATGCACACGCACGGTGCAGACAGAAGAGGTCGTTGCAGTAGGGTGTCGAGCAAGTGGGTCCCTTCCAGCAGTACTTGGTCACGCATCTCGTCACCTCGTGGCGTCCCTCGCACTTTGCAGTCGATCCTCCCTCGTCGCCTCCATCTGACCAGGGGACCCCGTTCGCCCTCTTAGCCAGAATCTCATGCGCCTCCTTTACTTTAAAATTTGCCCTCGCATCCAATTTATTGTATAACACCAATCGAGCCAATCAGGCGACCGAGAAAACTGCCTGTCTCTTCTGCATAATCCAAGGGCACTCTACATTCGTAGCATTTCTACCATCTAGAGTAATCAAGACCCGCGAACAACCTCCTGTCTCTCCACAGAACGCCGTCGCGGTCGGAGTGCGCGAACTCAGCAATCGAACCCGAGTCCAATATTGGGCGTCCTTCAACGCGTTGCTTGGACACGAGGTCCAGCCGAACGCCAACGCAGTGCGCATGCCTCGATTATTGAATTTGTAGGTCGTCCGTGACGTCATATATTGTTACCTGACGTCACGGTGACACGTGACGTCCAGCTTCGATTCAACTGTACTGCGAATGATGAGCAGTGAACGACACTAGGACTAGGAAGACGACACGACACACAAGTAAGCGCGATCTAACAACTTTTTTTTTCCTTTCACGCAACAGCGGAGAAAAAACAAGGAAAAACTTGATGCAAGAATCGCTGCGGTCGCTACGCTGAATCTCAACGAAATGCGTTAGCATTTAGCGCAGGGTTTTGTTGTCTTCAAAGAGCAAGTCTGTTCACCCCGGGCGTCGGCGCTTTCGGGTGCAGTCACTGTATACACCTTTCGTCGATCGCGGCATACGCGGTCCTCGTACTGTTGTGTTCGAAGAGCTGATCTTCCCTCCCGGGTGTCGGCGGTTTCGTGCAAAAGGCGTCGTCGCTGCGCCTCGGTTGTGGCGTATGCGTTGTGCATACTGGGAAAACGAAACAATGCACCCTCGCCCCGGTGTCCTCGTAAGAGGGCTGCGCGTCAACAGCGCACGGCTCGTCATTGGAAGCGTGCACCACTCTTCTTTTCTTATAAGAGAAAAATGTGGACGTAACGAGCGGAGGAACTGCGCCGCGGCCTCACGAAATCCATCCGGTCCAATGCGGAGGGCAGGTTCGTCTGCTTCTTGCGCAGGGGTTGCGGTGACGTCAGAACGCCGAGCTCTGATTGGCTCGAGCGGAAAGATAGGGGGTCGCCGAGACCCCATATCTGAGCGTCGTCTGCTCCTTCGCAACGTCGTCTGCTATTCAAAAGCTGTCTTACCTTTACGAGCGAGCTCGACTTCGCCTTTCAGAGAGGACGGACGAAATAACTCGAGCGGTACGATGTGTTTTTGTCTAACAATTCTAGCAGACACGTACCAAGGAGCGAAGCCAATGGACTCACGGGCGAGGTGGCCGACGCGCCGAGGTTTCTGTGCTAACAGCCGAGAACGAGGGTGGTTAGCGTCCGCAAGCTTCCTCCTTTTGTGTGCGGCGTCGAGCGTATCGCGGAAGTTATGTCGGAGACTCGTTGACACCAAGAAGTAATTATTGCTATGTTTGGCGAAATTTCATGGAAACTTTTTTTCTACGCCCTGTTATTTAAACAGACGAACACTTGCTCGGGGGTGATCCGATGGACTTCAATTAGCCCTCTGTATTTGCTCGAGTCACTTTTCTCTAAGCTTACTGTTTTAACAGACAGGGATAAAAACACGCTGCTTTCTTCAGTGTAGCGCGCGTGCGGCCCCGGACATCTAAGGGCATCACAAAGCTGTTTTTGGTCTGTTTCGTGCGGCTAGGAGCCTGTCGTGAGGTTCGTGATGTTAGAAAGAAATGACAGAAGTCACGAGGATGCGTTATGGGATAATTCACATTGCACTGGAGAAATATGGAAAGAAAATATTTACAAAAGTATTTACATCACTTCAACAAATAGAGTTAAGGTTCGAGTGTCCCCTAAAATGTCCCTCGCTCACGACCTTTAAATCCATGTGGCGTAGCACCCGTGGCAGCCGGTAATCCGTGGTCTACCGACGTCAGGCCCGAGAAGCGTAGTGACGAGGTAGTTGATCGATGGCCGAAGGCTTGAATCAGGCCCCGTACGTTGGGGGCAGCCTATGACCAGGTGTCTACCGAGGTCAGGGCCGAGGGACGTAGAGACGAGGCAGTTGGGCGTTGGCCGAAGGCTTGAATCAGGCCCCGTACGTCTGTGGCACGAAGCGGCAGCGGGTGTTCAACTGCGCCACGCATGCAGTCTTGTCCACCTCCGGAAGGTTAGCGCCCGGACTGCGTGAGAAGCGGGTTGTGGGTCGGGCCTCTTGACGTCTGGTCACGCCGACGGAGGTCCGGCCTGGTTGCGTCTGCTCCGTCCTTTGTCAACCGCCCGAATCCTCTCTCGCGCTCCTCGCGTGCCCCACCCCGTCTTCTTCTTCCTCGTCCTCTCTGGCTTGTCGCGGGATCGCTCATCACAAGCCACTTGTCCCAAGGGTGCAAGGTGCAGAGAACCACGCACCTATTTAATAGGCTAGAATCTAGTTTGTTATCGGAATTAACCAGACAAATTGCGCCACCAAATAAGAACGGACATGCACCACCATCCACCGTGTCACGAAAAAGCTCTCAATCTGTCAATCGTTTCAGAAATTTAAAATGCGACACACCGTCGTGAATGCGCCCACCACATCCGAAGACGCAGCGCGTTTTCATTTCCCCTGGTAACACTGCCCCTTGGACAGCGCCTGATCGGAGCCGACCTCTAAATCACACAGGAGAGAAGAGGAACGTTCTTTTTTTTTTTTTTTTTTTTTTTTTTTTTTAACCAGCAACCATGCGAAGGACTCACGGCTACAGCCACAGCTGCTACAGCACGTCCGCCATTGCCGCCGCCGAGATGTTTACATCCGCGACCCCCCCCCCCCCCCCCCCCTTTGGTGGAGCTTAGTATAACCTCTTCTCCCACCTTCACACCTCCTTTCCCATGCGCAGAAGACCGAAATGCGCCCACTTTCAAGGCGCATAGAAACCAAGACAATCCAAACGAAAGACGGCTGCATGCACAATACATGCCGGCGCATTTAAAAGTGCAAAACACTGGGACTAGAAAGACGACGCGTCGTGTCGTCTTCCTAGTCCCAGTGTCGTTTATATAGTAATCCTTCGCAGCGCAAATCAATCGAAGCACAAAAAACAGCCAACTAGCCGAATCCCATGTACTTTGAAACATCGCGTCAAGACTCGTCAGTTGAAATCACAACGTCGCAGTGTCACGTGCCGTCACAATGCCAAGTTACGTCATGGTCTCGCGTGAAGTCACAGTGTGACATAGAACGACGACTCTAGAGCTCCCTCTCTTTGAACCGGCCACCGTTCCAGCACCACGGTCAGACACCGACCGTGGTGACATCCGTGACGCCGTCAGCGTGAAATCACCTTAGAGGATACATCCCAGGCGCGGACACGAAAGTGCTAAAAAACTGTTCCTATAAATGCTAGGTATTTAAAAAAAAGCATTCTTCAGATATGGTACCGAAATTGGTGATGTGACGCAGAGTACGACGTGATCAATAAGAACGTCAAATTCAGTGTCAAGCTGTCGTTGTGTTTTTCTTGACTGCATATCATGGTATGCAGTTAAAATTTCAACTAATGGAGAACAGATAACGGTTTATCCAAAATTGCATTTGAAGACAATGAAAAATTACTACTAGTTGTTGAGAACACTTTTAGATCATGCTAAAATAAACACCGCCACGGAAGGGTCCTGCTTGTTTTTTCCCTGATATTTTCTCTAACCACACCGTAAAGCAGTAGGACCTACTATTATATTTAAGCGTCCGCACTCATCACAGAGGGTTCTAAGAGCTAGGCTACAGGCTCCTGGTTACCATCTGTCATGTAGAAGGATGGGTGACCCAATGAATGTAGGTTTGCGCAAATACAAAAAGTCTTAATTTAAAAGTTTTTGGACTCAAACCAGGAACATAACGGAAACTTCAAACACCGGAGCAAAGAAACTGTTTATGCTAATGAACCAATGTGTTTGCTCGCCAAAAAATGCGGTCACACACCGGAGGAATTGTCCAAGGGGCATACTGCTATGCAATACACAAAGGCAATTGGCATCTTTCTAAAGCAGTGCTTCGGTAGGACTATTTGTAAGAATTAAATTATGTATACATACTGTTTGAGCCTTTACGAAGTCTGTGTCTCCCGCTGGCAGAGTGCGGCGTTGCTCCCAGCAACAAAAATGCCATCATGGCAAATTGCACGAAGACCTTCATTATCTTGAGTAGTAAATGCGAAGCGCCTGTCTTCAAAAGACCCTTTCCATGTTTTACACCTTCTCAATGTAATAGCAACAATAGAAAAATCTGGTCACTTTTGCGGAAGCAGTCACGTCAAAACTTGTCCGTAGTTGATTTTAGTATTTTCGCTCTAGTACAGAGCAACAACGTTGAGGCACCAACGAGTTCATATATTTTTTTATAAAAGACAAGAAACTCGAAACGCAGGGGATTATTATTTCCCTCTTTTGTACTGGAAGAATGCAATTCAGAATAATGTTTCGTACCAGTTAGGTGGCAAAAGAAGTGTTTTCGAATAAATTCGGAGGACAAGAGGCGATGAGCCTGAGGCTTTTCTAAGGAATTCTTGAACAAAGCAGTGAACGGCGTAGAAATGTGATTTGCGTCTCTATTCCATCTACCGAATTCCTTTGAGCTCGCTTCATTGAGTCGGAGCGGTTGAGAAAAGGAACGAAGCCGATTGTGTTTCAATGGGCTCTGTTCCTCGCTACCCAGAAGTTTCACGAGGATGGCTCGTTTAATCAGGGTAGGAAAAGTAATCAATTAACCCTCTGATTAATCGATGGATGCTGCAATCGCCGATTCATTTTTTAACCGGTTAATCGATTGGGCTCTGAGTTACAAATTTTGAGGATAAAGTAAAAATACACGCTTTACTACTTTGCGGCTCATTTATACATTTTAAGATGGTTTATTTCACAGTGAGTTATTTAAGAAGTTTCTGCGATTTTCATCCAGAGTGATTATAACGTTGAAATAATAATGTAAGTATAGTTTTTTTCCTGATTACTTGCCCGTTATATTATTCTCTTCTTGTGGGCGGTACCGCAACAAGTTTTATAGAAGGCTGTAGACATTGCACCATTGATGACAGGAACAAAATAGCATAAACAAAATGTAGTTTGACACGTTTTAGACAATATACGTGACAAGTCAACACAATGAACTAATCGGTTAATTAACCGATTAAAGGGTAACGATTAATCGGGTTAAACGTTTTAGTCGACGTCCAGCCCTACACGTTTTAGTTTTCATTTGTGATATTTTAATTCCCTCTATAGTAAGATACCATTTAAGAAAGCGTCAGAAACTCCTTCCACACTTTTGTTACCGCCAGTCATTGCTCCTCCGCGATGCGTAAATAGTCCGCTGCCGAGGCGCGCATGGCGCTGACGTCCCTGGCTCGGCATTGTCTACTGCGAATGGAGGTATTAAAGGGCCCATGAAACGAATTTCGGACTGCAATGAATCAATTTATATTGGTATTTTACTAATAGCACATCGTTCAGTGGGCCAAAAGAAAAAAGGTAGGAAGCCAAAAGCCTGACTTTCGGTACGAAAATTGAAAAACCACAGCGGACTATTTTGTACCTCCTTCCCTTCGTAAACTCGCTGCCTTTTCTCTGTGATACATCCGCGGACCCCGCAGCGCGTCATCGGGACCCCGCAGCGCGTCACCGGGCCCAAACGAACGTCACACGACACCGGAGCTCACTTAATCCGCTCACCCCTAAGCTGACATTGTGGTGGAAGCTACGCGCTTGCCGGACCAATCAGCCGCTCCCCTTTCATCACCTCACCCCATTCTCTGCGCGTGGGTATGCGCGAGAGAGCGTGATCACGTGGCAAAAGTGTGGCTGGCCCAAGGAGCACGTAGCTTCCACAGCACTGTCAGCTTCGGGGTGAACGGGGTGGGGAAAGCAACCTTTGTCTGAATTTTGAGCGACGGCTAATCTTCTAGGGGGAGGATGGATGTGTCCGGATTAGAGAAACGAGAGTCCGAGCAAGAGGTGACTCCCCCTTTTCGTATTCTTGAACTGTTTGGTACAATGCGCGATTTGTGAGTTGAGGAGGAAAGCTAAACAGGAAAGAGTTGGAAAAGCGTTTCATGACTCCTTTAAGGTTCGGGAGGCGACATGACGCCACCAGAGGTGCAGCCGGGGGAGGCTTCCGATTAGGAGGGACACACCCCCAACGATGATCAAAACCAAAATACGCTATTGGACGGATTTGGGCCACCCTTGGACGCTATTGGACAGACTTGGACACCCTTGGGGGGCGTTCCCATCAACCTCGACCATTACTTCCGGCCTCACTTGGGATTCTTTCCTTTGGCTCGCTTGAGCCGGTGTGTCGCTTCCTCTTCTTCCTACCTCCATGCAGCGTTGGCGGTAACGCGCTCGTTGCAAGTCACGGCGCTACCGGTAACGTGTTACTTTCTTGGGTAACGCAGTAACGCAATCGTTACATTTTCGAAACAGCAGCGGGTAACGTACTTACTTTACTTTATTTCGAGTAACGAGTAATGTAGTTACGTTACTGGTTGCATATTCTTCCCAAAACTTAAAAAAAATGACACTTCAAATTTTCGTGTTTTTAAGCGCCAAGCCACGTGAATTTTTTAGTTTTGGGCGTCTTTTTTTTTTTTTATTTGTGAGTTTATTTAAAGGGACAATGAAGACGATTTTATTTAATTTTTTTTGAAAGGTGTTTTTATGCTTCTTGGGAACATAGCAAGGTGCCCAATTTTTTGTAGACATTTGTGACGCGTATTTCTGTGCCTACGAAAGAAGTAAAGAAACCGAAACTGAACAATCTCCATTCTCGTTTCTGGGCCTCCGAAAACGGAGGTGACGTCAAGTGTGAATAGTCGGTATCGGTAGTATTTAGGAGATCGAGACTCTGGTAACCGCGGCGGATTATAGCAGCGCAGTGGCGCGGTCGTTTCGCCGAATCTGTCAACATGGACGGCAATGCCGCTCTCGCGAGCGAGTTCAAGCTTCCGTTCACTGACCGAACACCAACGGAACGGGAGTACGTGTGTGGCGGACCCGACGGAGACCGCCCAGCCGGCGATGGGCGGCCCGCACGCCGAAGGACGAACGCGAGGGAGATGCCGAGGGAAAAGCGGTAGCGATCCGACCGTTCCGGGATCCGGTTCCTCCGCGGACGTCCTCTTTTCGTCGTCAAAGAACACGAACAGCAACCCACACGTGAAAACTAGCGTCGCCCGAACGAATACTGGTCTTCAGTCGACCGTTAGAACAGCCATCTACAGCTTCTTCTTCGAGTACCGTGTTCTTTTTTTATTTTAATTTGTTTGCCCATAGTTGCTCGTTGCCCGTTTCGCGTCCAGCGTAGCAAAGGAAAAAACAATTAGTATGCTGCTTTATTTATAGTTTAGTAATCATTTCCGGTCCGATTTATACTTTTCGTGGTTATTCAAGCGGAAATTAGAACATTATTCCTAAAAATCGCGAACCAAAACGTGACCGAGGGCACGTTTCTCGTTTCGACCAATCGCTGACGCGTCTTTTGTGACGTCGCGCTTCTTGACCCCGCATCAGTCACGTGAGCTCCACTTCTCCTGGCTTCTCCCGCAACTCTCGGGGCGTCGCCCCAGTCGATCCCGGTACGATTATTACCGCGTCTGTTTAATTGATTTGCGCGGCACACAAGCGACGGTTTCGGCTGAAATTTGGGCAACGTGTCCTGAGACGTGCCTGGAAGCCAGTTCAATCGCCAAAAAGATGTCCGAAATTGCCTTCATTGTCCCTTTAAGTGAAGCCGTAAAAAGAGAATGCATTTTTTTTCAGTTTCGGCATGGACATAATGTTTCTTTAAATATGGCGCTCATGCATACCTCTAACGTCCAAACAGAAAAAAAAGTGTTAATTCATAATTAAAAAGAAACGCAGAAGTAACGTGCATTACTTTTTGTCGGGAACGCGTTTCTTTTATTTTGAGGTAACGTAGGACGTGTACGCGTTACTTTTGTTTACAAGAAACGAGTAATTAACGTATTTCGTTACTTTTTTTTTCGTTAACGCCAACAACACTGCCTCCATGCTACCTGCCTTTTCTGGTGGGTCCGCGGAGCGTTTCGATGCCTTGGCTGGTATATGTGGGGGTGTTTTATATAGCACGTTCTTAATCCGTATGCAACTGTACAAAGACGTCGGAACTATTTAGGAGATGGGGGGGGGGGGGGGGGGGCGACGGTGGTCGTGGTGGAGGGGGGGGGGGGTTGGGAAGAAGGGGGGAGGAGGTGCGAGGGCGACTTTTCTCCCCCTCCCCCGTATTGTTTCCACTGAATTTCTAACCTGTCTGAGGGGGCAATCGCCCCCCCCCCCCCCCTCCGTCCCCCGCCCCCATTCCGACGCCACTGCAACTGTATACGTTCGGCATGCTGCAGTACTCCATGTAACTCACTGTGCCCCATTTCTTTATATGGTTGAAACTTGATTGTAAAACAATAAAAGTAATTCTAAAAGGAAATTGCCCTGCAATTGGATGTTTGGTGACATGTTCTTGGTTCAGCGTTAGTCGTACTAAACCCCTAGTGCTAAATCAAGCGTTTAGTGAAGTTAGTAGAGTTAGTGGTGAGTTAGAGTTAGTGGAGTTAGCGGTGCTGACACCACTTTTCAGGCGTAAATTTTCCCGCTAAATGTAGCGGGTAAACGGAGTTAGTGTACAGGTCATGTTACGTCAATCTTCCCGCTAAATCTAGCGCGAAATTGAATTTGCGTATAGGTCACGTGACATCACGTTCCGTGACGTCAATGTTTCCGTTAAATTTAGCGGGGAAACTGAATTTTCGTATAGGTCACGTGACACGAAGCCATGTGACGTCATTTTTCGGTTACGCTTTAGCGGTTACGCTTTTTGAGGCTTCGCTTTATTTGAAAACTTAGCCTACGATCGTTTCACGTTAAAACAGCTATTTCAACACCTTTAGGATATACAGCCAGCTTTTACAACCTTGTGCGTGGCGAGACCTGAGAATCTTATTGCTCCGCACAGGAAGTCAGAGGCAACATAATACGCCAATCTCCTTGTTTCCTAAGCTGTCGTCGATTATAGTTAATTACAAATTACAATTTACAATTTAATTACAATTACAGCGCCATTGAATGTGTTAACCGAAAGCACATCCCATTCTGTCCCTTTCAAATTTTAAGCCACCCTCAAAGATGGATCAATGGCAGATAAATGTAGAGTGCGACATCGGAAGTCTGAACGTGGGTCGAAAACGTAGCGCTCCATAAACAGCCTCTGCGTATACTTCCCAGCACAGCACGCTGAGCGCTGATCATTATGCAGTCTACGGAGTAGAGTCGCAACCATGCCCGCTAAGCCTCCCCTTGGCGTATATTGGTCTTCATACGAGTTTTACATATTTCTTTTTCGCTACTGTTAATTTTTTTTATGACCCACTACTACATCTAAATCTTCGGCTGAATAAATATTTCCGGGTGCTATTTTGCGTTAGTTTTATTGCATCAAAATTAACTCCCGCGTTCCAGTCAAGTTTGATTGCGAGTGTACACGTTCCTCAATCGGTGACTCTATATATAATTCGCCTGCGGGTTGCAAATTTACGGTATGTTGGGGGTTTAACCTACGCACTCCTTGGAGTGCCCGCGTTGTTAGTGCCCAATCGCTAGAATAATACCTATATTGGCTGTCAGCAAATTTTCCGTCTGTTTTGTTTTTTGTTGCTGCTGCGAGTTTAAGTCATACGCTGTTGAAATATTGGTTTCGTGTCGAATATAAGTCACGATTTTTAATTTTTTCGGTTCGGTTTTTAGTTCTGAGTTGAGCATGTGGGAGAAAATAAACACACACTGAACGTTACAACAGAAAATAAATGAGGATGTTTCGAAAACACGTGGTATTTCTAACCTAAATAGAGGTTGTTTACGATTTATTATCCTTAACTCTTCCGTCCCAATTTTTCTGATGTATTGACCAAACACTTTGTCGATCTTGTGTAAGTGATAAGAGGTGAGCTGCGGCTAAACAAAATACAGTACCAGCCATACCGCACTAGGTAAGCTATGTCGTAAAGCTCTCGTATAGGGGATTGAGAGCGCTCCAAGATAAGGCCAGATATAAACATAACCCCGATGCCTATCGCGCTTTATTTATACTCGAAAAACAAACCAGCGACGCAGTCGATCTAAGAGACAGATGTTGGAATTCGCTTCCAACTGTCACGGATTCCACGAGCAAGATATAAAAAGACGGGAGGAACGGGGGCCGTCATCACACAAGCCAAGAAGCAGATCAAGTTAGCGAAGTCTGCGCTTTAACTCAAAATGAACTTTTCTCTGGCAATCTGTTTCGTCGCCTGTGTCGCCTGTGGTAAGCGAAATTAGCCGCAAGCGGTACAACGCCGTTTAATTTTATATCTTCGTGTTGGAATCCTAAACGCATACGCTCTCGAATCAAAGCAGCGCGTCAAAAAACGAAGGACGAGTCCAAGAAGTTCCGACAGACCTAGCGCTGACTTACAACTGGTCTTACTATTGAGAATACATAAACCTGCGTAATCTTAAACATGCCACTGCCTTGCTAACATCATCCACTTGCTTTTGTATGTACAAAATATCCGATCTCTTTTTCATGTAACGCAATAGATGGTGCACGGACACACGTGCCTTGGTCGTACTGCGTCGTAAGTAATGCTTCCGTCATCTCGCAAGCCGTTTGATTGGCGTGTCAAGTCATAATCTGCGTCAGAAAAGTTTGGTGCACACAAAGAGGTATTGCAATGAATCGCAAGATGTCTACTGGGCGATGACTCAACTGCCAACGCGTGCTCACGCAATCTATCGTTAATACATTTGCCCTACTGACCAAAGTATACTTTGCCGCATGACAAAGGGATTTTGTATGCAATTCCCATTTCGCATTCTACTTGCTGGTCTGGTCAGTGCTGCGAGCCTATGCTCGCAACACCGACCAGCTTTTTTCCAGTCTAGATGAATGACATGTGTGTTATTTTGCTCTGTCCTGTAGGTGTACCGACGTTACTCAAGGTAAGGATTTAGCGTATTGGTCATGTTTCAATAAGATTCGGAAGACGTCCTGTTTCACTCTTTCTCTTGCACTTTTTTCACTTGAGGTTTTTTATTTTTTTATTATTTGCGAGCAGAAATATATGTGATCCATCTCTACCTGGGCACAAACGGGCGCGTCAGGTGACCTAACCTTTCAGTTTCGTTCACGTCTTCCGATTGATTAGGTTCAAGTGTAGGTACAATCGATATTAGCCCCGTGCGCGACCGAAAGCGTCGCTGTGGTCGGCCTTCCACGATTGGCCGAACGCTGACTATGACGTCGGAAAGGGGATTTATCATCGACGGAATAAGAGGAATGAAAGAACTTTAATTTTGACGGTGTTGGCGGTGTTCCTTTGAGAGCGCAATGATTTCAAGCTTCCACCATGCAAATAACAAACACCATCGAACTTGTTGTTTGCAAGGTAATGGCGTCACAAGGGGGAACCACAGGAGGGCGCCACCAAAACTTCTCGCCGCTAATAGCTGTTTTGATGACTGTTCTGCTCGTAAAGAATCTTACACAACTTGTTCATTATAGGACTATACAGAAAATTTTATTTTAATTCGAACAAATGTTTTTTTTTTTTTTTTAATCGACGGTGAGCGTTAGATGGATTCTGCGTTCACCATGCACTTATCCTGTTTGGCAGACATTAGATGAGAGGGTAATTTTCATGCTAATTTCACTAATTAACTTCATAATTACTGGCTGTAAGTGTAAAGTTTTAATTGCAGTATTCAGTGCAAATATTACGAAAGGCCAGACTAATATAAAACACTGCGAAAAGGTAGTGGTTTTCTAGATATTAAGTTACGTCGTCATATCAATCATGTCGTTACTATCTCGGCACCGTGTCCTTGATGTGTGCGCCGCCGGCACAAGCGACGACGTGACCTAAACGACTACTTCACTCTTCCAAGCGTCACTTCCAAGCGTCAGGCTCAAATTGATAGAATAATATTTTAAAAACCACTACCTTTTCGCGAATTCTTAAAATTGGCATGGCCTCTAATTGTGCTTGCCGTTTATAGTCCAATTCAAACATGACCCTTGAAACCAAGAGTTCAAAAGTTAAGAAATTTTACTTAATGAGTCAAGTTACCCTGATTATTATCCTCTCATATAATACCCGCCTATCCCGATAAATACGTGGGGAAGGCGGCACTCACCGAAAAGTTCTATAGCTATCGCGTCATATCGCTTTCCTAAAGGCGGTGCCACAGGACTCCAGGGTATGAACCACTTGTCTTTCCGTATCGATGAGGCCTTTCTGAGATCAGAAGCATAGCCAGAACCAAGTAGTGTAATTTTGATTTTCAAGCTTCAACTGCATGTGGTTAGTCACTGAGCGCAGGAAGAGTCCGAAACATCATAATATCGTTCCTCGGCCAATGCGACTGCAGCATTAACCCGTAAGAACGGCTAAGAACGAATCACGAGGCAAGAAACCACACCCTGCGGATGGCAGTGACTTTATATAAGCAGTTTTGTGGACCGGCATTGGAATAATTTTTATTGTCTCGAGGATCGTGCCCGCGGGATCGAGTTTCGAAGAATTGTTGCGATGACTCTGATAATCACAAAGCTTCTCGTTGTCACATTAAGACAAAGAAGGACGTTTTGCACATTATTCATGCGCTGCGCGAAGTAGTTCGATGATTTTGCTTTTTGAAACGTGTACACATCGCGACACTGTTAGCGCGAACACGACATCGGCGCATTTTCGCATTTTACTTCTAAATAGTATAAGCGAGCACGAACTTTTATCGCTTACATTATAGAACCAAATGAGTTCTTTCCGGAGCATTGATAACTTGGAAGAAATCCCTTGGTTTCAAAGAGAATAACTGGAATAACCGGCGAACGCTTGTTCGCGCTAACAGTGTCGCGCTCTGTACGTCTTGATAAAATAACATAAAGCTTATCTAGGATGTACCTTCATATAGCTTAATTCGACGCAGCGAGGGGGAAATTAGTAACATTTCGGGAGAATTCGAACTTTTCTTTTTTTACTACGGTTCTTGAGACGACTACGAGTAAATGACTGGACGTACATTTGCCTGGTGAAACGTAAAGCAACAGATTTAGCGAGAATGAACCGCTGTTCACGCGGAGCAATGTTCCAGTCAGGGTGTAAGATAGGCAGGTGGGAAAACGAGAGCCGATTTGGCGACCTTATTCTGTCCCCGCTTCATTACACTGTACATAGATGGCGCCACGCAAATAAGAAACGAAAAACAAAATATTTTCATTCATTTTGCAGGTGACGCGACTCACTGGCAATTTATTTCCTAAACTATGTATGAACTGCGCAAGTTTCATCGAGCAAGCGAAAAATATATTTAGTATATAGGTTCTGTGTTTCTGGTAGTTCCACATTTCCAGTTAAAATCACCAAGGGGGCGTGCAGCGGGAAAAATAAAGGCGAGCTGAGAAGTCCGCAGAGGCGTGCCGTAAATGAGTCGACAGCGTCGATTCCGCTCCGCCTGTACACACTAAACATTGTAACACCCATAATCGTGTAAAAAGGGTGTAAGAAGGGTGCAAGTTAGAAAAAACACCCTTTTTACAACCTTTTTACACGATTTCTGAATATCAGTGGGTGTAAAAAGGGTGTGTTGACGTCTTACACCCCTTACACGCCCTTTTTACGCCCCACTTGTAGCGATGGTTTCTGAAATCGTGTAAAAAGGGTGTATGGGCGAATTTTACGCCCTTCATTCACACGGTGTGAGAGGGGCGTAGTGTTGATACTGTCGAAAACACCCATGATTTCATAACCGTTCATGTTTATTGCTTTGCTGAAACGGTTGCTGATGTACGGCGGTACAAACATCGAGAATGATTAATCGCCACACGAAGGCGCGTATGATTAGGAAGTGCTAGAGAATAGTTTTTGCAACTCCGATCGAACTCTCCGTCCGACACGAGCCGAAAATTACGTGTCGCGCGTGCATCAGTTTTATCAGTTCAACTTCGATTTAAAAAATCACCTCCGCTCGCAAAAGGTGACCGAAGACGTGTAAATATACAGCCCAGGAAACACACCGTATTGCGCCGATATTGGATCGAATCGAAACGATTGTGCCCACACCATTTTGGTTTAGCCAATACTTAACAAATGGGATGAGTCGCGCTGACGCCATCCTGACATAACGTACGCGACGCCGTTTTTGGTTAAGTGTTGAGAGATATCCTGCGTGAATCGGCTATGCCGGAGAGGTATTTCTATTTCTTGACCGCCTAAAATACTACGTTAAAAAAAAAATTAAGCAAAACGGAATCTGCTTGCTTTTAGCCCGAGAAGTCTTTCTCGGGCTAACAGCAAGCAAATACCGTTTTGCTTAATCTTTTTTTTTTTTTTTTTTTTAACTGCGCTGAAGCTTTGAAGAAGCTGTGGCGCCCTTATTTCGGGTAGTACAGCCTCACCTGACTGGACCAATAAGTAAACTTCCAAACACATGGAGAAAAAAAAAAAGGCAAAGAAGGAACTCAAACGCATAAACAAGACGACGATCAACGAGTTCTACCGAGACAGCATAAGCCACTCCCCGGCTCCACAGTTTTCGAAAGGGAACCGCCGCCACTCGAACAGCAACCCCAAGGTCCCGCACGCAAGGCGACCCTCCCTGTGCAGCGCAGGAGGCAGCAGAGGGAGATTAGCTGCGTTGTCCACCCCCTTTGACCTCGTCTTCTGATAAGCTTCCACACCTCCTTTTGTGTCTTCGTGTGGTTGCGAGCGACTGCGAAGGCCGCTTCTAGCGAATCAGAGGGGTAGAGCGAAACACGTGACCGCTCTCCGTAGGACAAAAACGCTTGGACGAAAAGTTGTCACGCGACCCTTTCTGACGCGCTGATGGGCTCACCGGGGTCATAACCTTCGCCGTTTGCCAGGTTATGGTGAGTTGTAGGGACCACGCGAATCCGGTTTCCGAAAAGCGTCCTTCAGTGCTCTCCTGTTTTCCGTGCAAGCAGGTCCTGACGAGTTCCATTTCGCGACCGTGGTTTTTCGTCGTGAACGGCGGAATACATCCATGCCAACTTTTTTATAATGGCCGTTTACTTCGTCGGAGTCTATGGAATTAGTGTGCTGTGTTTGTAGAACGCGTTTCGGCAAAGCATCGGCGGACGCGAGACTTCCGTTGAATGTGATCAACCGCCTTCATCCTCAAGATTGTGTTTGCGTTGTTTCGTGCTGCGCGAATCAGACTGTGCATCTATCACGACAGAGAGCTGCTCATCGGTGACCGCGAGACTTCCGTTGGATGTGAGCTACCGCCTTCATCCCCTAAATTGTGTTTGCGAATTGTTCTGTGCTGCTCGAATCGGATTATGCATCTATCACGGATTACATGAAATCGCTTCCTTATATGTAAGTACTCTGCAAGCATGCTTCTGATATACTTCGTTTCACCTTCGGTCCGAGCGCGGCCGATGTTATGAGCCGAAAGGCCAATCAAACAGCATAAAAAGCGCAACGTCATGACGTGCTCTCTGCGCTTGATAGGACTAGCCGGCGGAGGAGCAGTGCACAGAGAAATGGCGAATACCGGCTGGTCCTATCAACTGCAGGGAGCACGCCATGACGTTGTGCCTCTTTCTCTGTTTGATTGGCCCTTCGGCTTATAACATCGGCCGCGCTCGGACCTAAGCTGAAACAAAGTATAGTAGTCCTGCCTCCGTCTCAATAGACCATTTTACTGTTTACAAACATGAACTGCCGCTTGCGTCCCAAGTAACTTCCGGTCGTTCCGTCTTTGTGAACGTAGTTAGCAGAGACATGGCTACGGCCAGATGGCCTGCTTGCAATCGTCTAAAGAGAATTTAGTAGAACCTAGTATGATCTTGATCGAAAAATAAAAAGTGAACCAGGCATGTTTCGACTCATTCGCAGTCATTTCTTCGTGCAGACTTTTGGGTTATTACACCCTATCTTATGGGTGTTGGTCATTGCGTTTTTTTTACTTACCTTTCTGGCGGCGGTACACCCAATTTCGAGGGCGTACTGCGCAGTCATAACACCCTAATAAAACGGTGTACAGTGGAATCACACCCTATTTTAAGGGTGTTCGGAATAACGCCGTCCTTAAGGGGTGTTAGGAAAAACGCCCTTTTCTTAGGGCGTTTTGCTACACCCATAAGGGCGTTAGTTATAGGACAAGCCATTTACACCCAAAAGGGTGTGATAGTGTTTAGTGTGTAGGTGTGTTCGGCGGCTAACCTTATAAGTTTCCGCTGTTTACGACCAAACAAGGCAAGTTTTAGTTTGACGCGAGTTGAAGCCAGCGGTACGCTGTCGCACTGTAAGGTCACACTGCGCCCAACCAGGCCCAGCACGATAGAGTCACCCGAACTCAACGACGCCCGCGACAAATACCACCGCATTACCTTTTTTTTTTCCTTTGGGGAGGGGGGGGCGGGCGAAAGTTTGTAACAAAACACTAGCAGACAATACATAAAGAACGTTGGCCGTCCACAAGTGTCAAAACAAGGCGGCAAAGGCCGATTTCGTTTGCTACCGCCAAATTCGTCGTCTCCAAGCGCGTTCGGGAGCAAAACAGACACAACGAAAAGCAAAGAGCACGTGACAGGTTTCGCAGACGACTTCGCATTGTCAGCCGCTCACCGTCACGCGGTTTGGAAAATGCAAGAAAGTTAAGAACAATGTTGATAAACAATCGCGTGGTAATCTTATGTTGTCAGGATTTAGTAAATTTTCCTTAAAATTAAAGAATATAGCTGACTCGATGAGTTCCTTCGAAGACTTCTATACAAACCCAAGTCTGTCGCTTTCAGTATGCCGCCGCGCCATCTCTCGTAAGGCGCAGGTACCTGCCGAAAAGAAGCCGCCAGTAGGACGCAATCCGGTCACACAGCTGCGGCAGGTTTCAGTGGTTGTTTCCTCGCCTGCCTATCTTACACCCTGGTTCCAGTTCAAAAAGAATGAATAACGCATGCTACAATCAAAAACAACTTTAAAAAAAAAAACTCCGAGCTTGTCATGTTTATGCTTTCTTCCTCATAATTCGTTTCTTGGTGTTCGTTTTAGCTAACGCTGCAATTTGGTTGGTTGCATAGCGATAATAAGATGCTCGAAACACACCACGCCAAGCGTTGTGCTTTTTTTCCCTTTTTGTAGTGAGTAACAGCGCCAAATTTTAGGTTAGCTTTCAAAGGAACACATATACAAAGTGTCAGCTGCTGACGAATACTTTTTCTTTTAACTTTCATTCAGCGACGACGCATGCCTGGGTCGAAAATGAGCTGGAGGAGGAGTACCGTGGCGTGGATTTCGACCAGGGTTGTCGGCCGGCCCCCGTGATCGGACTGTGCAGGGCTTATTTCGAGCGCTGGTACTTCGACGTGAGCGCGGGCAGCTGCGAGCGGTTCGTGTACGGAGGCTGCGGAGGCAACGCCAACAACTACAAGTCGCAGCGGGAGTGCGAAGTCGCCTGCCTGCGTACGTCCCTTGAGAAAGGCGCAAACTCAGTCACGCTGTTTTTACGTCATACAAAATGACGAAGACAGATGATGATGACGACGATGATGATGATGATGACAGAATTGTTTGCGGACACATCTTAAGCATGTTCGAAGTATGTTTGCTTCAAGATCAATTGGGGGGGGGGGGGGGGGGGGTCTAGTTGGTTGAACATCTGGACGGTGATTTATGTTTGCTTCATACGTGTGTATGTGTAGAACATGTCTGCAGACAGTTTTTGTAGGACCAATGTGACAGGACATACAAGGAAGAAACACGCTTCAGACAGTGTTGGCAGACTGTCTTTTGTATGATGCGTGAGCAGTGTGACTAGGGTTTTAGATGGAAAAAAAGGGGGGGGGGGGTCTGGTTCACTAAATAAATATTAGGTCTCATGGGCAGGGATGTCACGAACGTTTATCGGACATCGAGGCTGAGCTGGTTCAGCGAACTTACGAACTTTTGGCGAAATTGAAGGAAGTTCGACGTTTGAAAAGGGTTGTCCGACTTCTACGCAAAAATTTCAAATTTAGGGGAAAACCAAATAGACAGATAATTTGTCGGTCGTGTCGGAATCACGACCCTTGATTTACACTAAAAAGAAGCTACGGAAGTAGAAAGAAGAAAGAAAAAAAAAACTGCTGTTGCAGTTTCAGGAGACCACTACTTACTTCTCCTGACAACCCAGCTCCGTACAAGACATCAGCAAAAGTGTAGCGCAAAAGTCAAACTCAATTAACTTGTACAACATTAGATCTGTTTAGAACGATACTTAACACTAATAATAAGGACGCAATATTTACTTTACTTCACATTCTAATATGAGTTTTTTAAAATTCCAAAACGATATAACTTTAGCGTAATGATTAATAATGTTTACATACAAAAGGTAAACAAAAACTTTAAAAGAATTCTTAGGTTCTCCATAAATAATGCAGCCATCCAGCGTTTTGTTGCGTCAGCTCGTTTTCACTTTTCACTATGCGCATAAACTTTAGTCAATATATTCTTTTTGTACTTTGTGTTAAAAATTTGGATCATTTGAACCTTGTTGAACGCAAACCTCGGTAGGTTCGTGACATTCCTAATTGTAGAACTGTTTAAGCTGACAAAATGACTCTAGAATGTTTCGTTTTCTTACTCTCGGAGCATTCCCTGGAGTTTATTGCAGTACAGCCTTCCTCTTATTTTGATTGGTCCTCTTCCCGCTTTACGGATCGTGCGATGGGGTGATTGAATTAGTGTAACAAAGCGTTGCAAAGTATCCGCGGGTATTTTAAAAGAAGTTCCTCGAGTATTTGTACCAATCATTTAATTACGGTTATTTTTTTTTTTCCGTGCAGGTGTTTGAAGCTTCATCGAACGACGAATACAATCTGGCAACGCCGTACTCGTCAATCGAATTGTTTTACAGCTGTACACTCGTATAAATATCAATAAAAATGTATAAAATGTATTACAGTGACCGCTCAAAGTTATTGTATGCGTATTTTATCGTATTTTGTTTATCCGCCTGTCCACATCTCGAAATGAATGTCATAAGTGAAAATGTTTTCACCTCATTACTCCTTATTTGTTTGACGGGAGCGAAACGCGTACAAAGCTCACTGTACCAACGATCAGAGACCGAAGAGGAGGAAGTGGGGCAGAGTCCTTTTGAAAAGGAGCTCGTGGCAAGGAGCTCGCGCCTCGGAACCAATGGTACTAGATTACCTCAGTTTTGGAACTCCCACGGAAGGGGGTACCCTTCCCACTCACTTCAGTTCGCCTCCCGTCTTTCGAAGCGCCATCGAGATTTTCGTTTACGAACTGTGTGCTCCATAGAGTACGGTGGAACGCCATCTAGACGCTGCGCTTCAAAACGTACGTATCCCACAGAATACACTGCAGTTACCAAAGCAGCCGTCCGGAGCGTCGAACGACGGGAGGCGAGTCGTGCACTCTAAGAAATGTCTGCGCGTCTACTTACCCGCAAAGCACTCGAAGAGCCAATCCCTGCGACCTGCGAAGTCAGCTCAACCAATGATGAGGCGGAACGCCCGTTTAGACTTAAAAATGAAATCTGCGCTGTTGAATTACGCAATGCAAAGCGTCACGCCTGCATTGCGTAATGCCACAGCGCAGACTTAATTTCGAGGTCTAAACAGATGTTTCACCTCATCATTCGCTGAGCTGATTTCGTAGACCGCCGAGATTGGCTCTTCGAGTGCTTTGCGGGTAGGTAGACGCGCAGGCATTACTTAGAGTGTGGTGAGTGAGGGGTGGACGTTACGGCTCGTGCATGCAGTGTCTACGAGCAGTTCCGTAACTGAGCTAATCTAATAGCGTTGCTCGGAATAGATGAGATCGGCATGTCAGATCAAACTGCTTTATTGCTTTTGTATAGTGTAAATAAATGTTTGCTTTAACGTAACCAACGACGACTACCAGAAGTTTCTAAATTTGGTGCCGAAACCCGGGATGTAACGACTCAACGTAGTGAATCTGGTAGACCAAAGCAATACGTATCGAATGACGGAAGCAAGGAAGATTCCATCGAGACAAGACGGAAAGATCATGGAAGTCCTCAAGAAAAAAACGGAAGACTCTGCGAACGCAAGCAGCGAAACTCCTCAGCGAGGCAGAGTATTTACTTCTTCTGACTACGGCGGTCATCGATGATCTAAAGACTTTAATCGAGCGCCTATCGGGATCAACTCAGCCACGTTGATGCCGCGATCGAGCCTTTGATTTCCGAAAGAGACGCAGAAACGGAGTTCACAGATTGTCACATGCCTCAAGATCGTCACATGCCCCACGAAGCTCAGAAAGAAGGTGAAGGGCGTGGAGAACAGCCAACAAGCAAGCGTTTCCTCGAACGACAATCGGAGAGCAACACCAGTAAAAGCGAAAATCAAGCTCCCAACATTATAACTCATAAAGTTCAACGGCCCCCGGAAGAATTGGCAATCCTTCTGGAAGCAGTTTGAAACCACAATCCAAAAAATCCGGAACTGACTTATCACAAAAGTTTAATTACCTGAGATCGGCGTTTACCGGATATAAATCAGCTGCCATCTAGGGACTACTGCCAACCGCTCGGTGCTAAGCGGACGCAATCGACCTTCTACAGCAGCGGTTCGGCAAGCAAGAGGGTCTGGTACACGACCACATGAGAACTCTGGTGGACATCCACAAAATACCACCACAGGGCAATGCCCGAGGACTGTGTCCTTTGTACGACAGTCTTCAGGTGCACATCCGGGGCTTAGAGCACTGGGTGCGGGCGAGGAATCCTATTGCGATATGCTCTACCCGGTCCTCCTACGAACACTCCCGAGGACATGTCACTGGAGGACAACCGGAAGGTGTCGTCGGAGGACACCGAAACGCCCCCGCAGCGACGGGCGCCAGTCCCGAGTCTTCAACAGAGAACGTTCACCTGAGAGCCTTACGGACTCTACTCGAATTTATTCGAGTAGGGGTGGAGAGCCGGGGAAGGACGTCAGAGGAACAAGAGGACGACTTTGACGGTAAGCCTACAATTCGTTTCCCTGAACAAGAACTGCCGAAGAAACTCTCCAACTACACGAAGCTTCAAAACTCTACCGCGGCGGCCTTGCATGGCAGGATTGAAGGCTTAGAATGTATGTTCTGCAAATAAAAAAAAAACCAAAAAAAACACGCCACACCTGAATGCAACGCCAAGATTGAGCTCACTGAGAAAAAAGACGAAGATTACAGGCTGACAACAGATGCTTTCTTTGCATGAAAGCAAAGCACACGGCAAGTATATGCCTTAGTACACCATGTTGCATTAGGTGTCGGGGACGTCATGCGCCTACAATGTGTGACCCGGATTACGTACCGGAACAACCTTTCGTGGAGAACGAAACAAAAAAGGAAGAGAAAACACCAGTCAGTCTTCACGTAAGTGGAAAGAACAGCTAGTATTGCAGACGGTGACCCCTATGGGTCGAGAACAAAATCAAAAGAAGTAACTTTAGAAAGAGTTTCATATATAAAGACAGGGGACGGAGAAACACACCTTTCAACTTCTAACACTCGAGTTTCAACACACATTTGTGTTTCGAAAGTTGAAAGATGTGTTGTCCCGTACCCTTTCTTTATGCGTAAAACTCTTTCTAAAGTTACATCATTACCAACGCGCTCACCAACAAGTACAAAAGAAGACAAGCCCGAATTCTTTTTGACAGCGGCAGTCAACGCTCTTTCATTACGGGGGAGCTGTCCCAGAGACTCGGTTGCAAACAACTCGGGACGGAGATCCCCACACTGTTAGCGAAAATATAATATTACACCCTGTTTACACCCCATTTTCACTCATTAGCATATTCTTACACGCTCTGCGAGTGATAAATCGTCATAAAATTACTTGGGGTAGTAAAAATTGGTGCTTCGGTTTCGGTTTACACGACTAGGCGTGTAAACAACACTGAAAACACCCCAGCCCAACACCCCAAAACGGCGAGCGCCATGTTGCTTTTGCCTGGAAGCGGTACGGCGGTCCTAGGAGTCGAAGGTGAGTGTTTGATTTTTTATCAAGTTTGTATAGAATGTAATACGTTTCAAATTTTTGTTACGTGCCGTTCAAGAACGTTAGATTTGCTTTGAGCAAGCCGGCTGGGGTCTTTATCGTGTATCACGCAATAGCGTTAGGCCCGATTCACACAGCAGTCGTTTTAGCCATCCCGTCGATAGGAAACGACTCGACTGCTCGCCGGTTCTTTTGCGCGAGCTTTCGCTCGGGCGCTAAGAACCCTACGAACTGTGGTGCGCAAAGCTAGCACAATTAGGCACGGCTATCGTCCCGGTGGAAGCTGCAGAGAGCGGAAACCAAAGACACCGACGCATAAAAGTGACGAAGCCGCAATCCTGCGCTGGTCGTTGTCCCGCCGCTTTCACCGGCACTATCGACACTTCGCTGCCGGGTGTCTCGTATTTCGACGTTGTAGAGAAACTAGGCAAGCGCGAGGAGTCTCCATATCGTTTTCTCCGTCGCCTGCGTGGAGGAAACACGGTGGCGATATAAACATATGCTCATGCAGTCAGTCAGTCAACTTGGACAATCCCCCTGTTGTCCCTCAATCCTATCGCATTCCTTCACTGCATTTGTGACAACAACAACGTTTCCCCAGTGTGAAGCTTTCAGTCAAAACGGGCTACAAACTGTGTTGTGCATTGCATGTAGCCCTGAGGGAATTCTTCGCCGGAGACACCAGCAGATTAGTTTCATTGGTAAGGTGACCGGCCACTTACGTGTTTCGCAAATGAAGCGAACACAAAATAAGTAGAAATGCCAACAATGTTGAATGAATATTAACGTGGTCGTAGCCACAGCCAGAGCCTGCCAGTTGAAATTTCTAAACAGTAACCTTTAACAGTATAGCCTGCGGTAACTTCTTTTTGCACTTGTGATTGCAATTTTAAACGCACAGCCACTCCACAAAGCTGTCGAAAATCATGTAAGCAACAGCAGTCATCGTCCCCGGTTCGGCTGAGCGAAGCATTAGCTTGATGAAAAGAACGGCGGTCTATACTTCTTGGTTGTTTCAATCGCAACCTCGCACAGCTGAACACACAAACAAACCATGAAAAACACATTTCTTGCGCTGGCTTGCAAATCACAGCACGCAAGCAGGGTACATAGCAGAGCAGAAAACATTGGCAATGAGCACACGCAGGCACGCAACTTCTTTTTTTTCTCCCTCGGCGTATGATAAATTTGTTGCAGTATAAGCACGTTTACATTCGAAAGTTGTGCCTGATTTGTCTTGCAGTGCCTTGCGGAACGGCAGTATCGCCCACCGTTCCACAAGGCACTGCAGGACTCGCAAATGTGTGAGCAGTGCTTTGCAGTAAAGGCTGTTGGGTTACAAGCGAGGTCGAGAGAAGGGAGACCAGACGGGCGTGCGTACCAAACTCAACTAACTTTATTTTTAGCAGTTCTCTGCTCTCCCGAGTTCACCCCCTTTCCCCGTCGTCCTTTCTCTTCCCGAGCTGCAGGGGAAGGGAAACTCTCCGATGCGGGAGAGAAGGGAAATCCGGTTCGCCCCACTCGGGCCGCGTTCGGACGTGGCTTGGGGCCACTACATCACTCCCCCCCTAGAGAGAGCGCGAACGTGTTGCAGTTCACAAGTCAAAAATTAAAGGTCCAGGCGAACAGGGGCCCTGGTGCGCCATCCGCTGCGTGTGTTGGGGGGGGGGGGGGGTGAAAACTGCGGGTTGAATGTTCGGCATAGCCGAGAGCCTTGTGGGAGGTGCGGCCATGGCGGGGGTGGGTGCCGTGGTCGCCGAGTGTTCGATATGGGCCGGTTTCACACGGTCGATCGACATGACATCTTGGCGGCCACGCCTGTCGATGGTCATCATCTTGTTTCCGCGGCGCAGCGCCATAAATGGCCCATCGTACGGGGGCTGAAGAGGGCGCCGCACAGCGTCGTGTCGTACAAACACATGCGTGCAAGACACAAGGTCCGTGCTCACATGTATGGGTCGTGCCGCCGGCTGACGGGGAGGGGTAGCACGGAGCTCCTTCATGATATCGCGCAGCCGCGACGCGTAGTCACCGGTGGCGATTTGGGCTTGCAGTTGGCTTGGCACGAAGAACAGGCCGGGTAGGTGGAGTGTTGTACCGTAGACCAGCTCAGCTGCACTGCAGCCGATGTCTGCTTTCAGCGTGGTGCCGGATGCCCACGAGAACAAGTGGTAGTGCCTCGACACATGAGCGTCCCTCGTTGCCCATCAGGGCCGCCTTGAGCTGGCGATTGAACCTCTCTACCATGTCATTGCTCATCGGATGGTAGGCCGTCGTCCTGATACGGGTGGTACCAACCAGATGCGCAAAACTCGCGAACAGCGCCAACTCATATTCACTGCCTCGGTCCGTTGTAATGGTGGAAGGCACCCCGAACCGAAACAGCCAATGCTGCAGGATGTTGCGGGCGACTGTTTCCGTGGTCGTGTCTGGAATAGGGACGGCTTCCGCCCAACGCTTGAAGCGGTCGACCATGGTCAGAAGATATGAGTGGCTTTCACAACGTGGCAGAGGTCCGACAATGTCGACGTGAATGTGGTCGAAGCGGGCGTCCGGGGTCGGAAAGGATGCCAAGGGTGTCTAAATGACGCTGGACCTTGGCTCACTGACACGACACACACTCGCTTGTCCACTGCCGGACGTCGCGGTTGATGCCAGGCCAAATGAAGCGCTCAGTAACCAGCTTCTGGGTCGCTCGGATTCCTGGGTGTGACAGCGTGTGCATTGACATGAACACCGCGTGACGAAGACGGGGGAAGGCACGAATGGGCGAGCGCTGCCTTTAGATACGTTGCAGCACACTGTCTCTTCCGCTCCTGCGAGGGGCAGCCACTCCAACTTCAGCGCTGTCGGTGTTGTTTGCAGGTGACTCAGTTCGGTGTCACCGCGCTGAGCCGCTGCCAGCCCTCCGAGATCGATTCGAGGCAGTGGGGCGAAGCCAAGAGCGCTGAGTGGGCTGCGTGAAAGTTATCGACCCCCTTGATGTGGCGAATGTCCGTAGTGTATTCGGAAATGTAGGACATCTGGCGCAGCTCGTGCGCCGTGTGAGCGCTGCCGTCTGAGGTCGGGGATCGCAGTGCGTAGGTGAGCGGTTTATGGTCCGTCATACCAAAAAATTCCACTCCTTCCAGGAAATAACGGAACTGCTTAATTGCTGCGTAGGCGGCCAGCAGTTCGCGCCCGAACGTGCTGTAACGACGTTCAGTGGGCGTCAGTTTTCTGGAGAAGAAAGCAGTTGGTCGCCACATTCCGTTGTTCAGCTGCAGCAGTGCGGCACCCACAGCTGTGTCCGAGGCGTCGACCATGACGCACTGCGGGATGCCCGGCTGGGGGTATGCGAGGAGTGATGGCATCAGCGAGACTGTCCTTGATCCGTTGAAAAGCTGTTGCCGCGTCGTCGGTGTGAAGGGGATGCAGGATGGCCGCGCACTGGGGAACGAAGCACCGATAAAAGTTCACCAGCCCAAGAAACTCGCGGAGCTGACGCCTCGTGTTTGGCTGGGGAAACTCTCTGACGGCTTGTGCCTTCTCCGGCGGTGGTCGAATCCCTGAGCTCGAGATGAGGTGGCCGAGAAACGACAGCTCGCACACACCGAGCTCGCACTTCGCCGTGTTCACTATAATCCCATGCTCCGTCAGGCGCTGGAAAACGGTCCGCAGGTGCTCCTCGTGCTGCTCCGGCGAGCGACTTGCGATGAGCAGGTCGTCGAGGTAGGCGTGGCAGAACTCGAGGCCGTGCAGGACGCCGTTGATGAAGCGCTGGAACGTCTGACCTGAGTTGCGGAGGCCGAACGGCATACGAAGGAACTCGAAGAGGCCGAACGGTGTCGATATGGCCGTCTTGGGAACATCCTCCAGGGCTACTGGGATTTGGTGATATGCCCGGACCAGATCCACTTTCGATAAGGTTGTAGTGCCTTGCAGGTTTGTGGTAATGTCGTGGATGTGCAGCACGGGGTAGCGGTCGGGGACCGTTGCTCGGTTAAGTGCTCGGTAATCTCCGCACGGGCGCCAGTCCCCCGGCGTGGACTTCGGCACCATGTGGAGTGGAGACGCCCAGGGACTAGATGACGGGCGAATAATACCGAGCTCGAGCATGTGGTTGAACTCCTGACGAGCCACTCGCAGCTTCTCCGGCGATAAACGGCGGGGCCGTGCGTGGACGGGTGGGCCTGTGGTGACGATGTGGTGGCAGACGTCGTGTTTTCCCACTGAGTCCGCTTGCGGCTGGCACGTCAGTTCCGGAAACTCGTGCAAAATGGCTGCGAAGCGTGCAGAGCCCGACGGTCCGAGCAGCGTAGGGCTGAGGGGAGGGTGTCTGGAAGGCTTGCCTTGCACGGCCACTTGTGAGACTGGATGCTCGAGTCGTCTGTTCCGCATGTCCACCAAAAGGCCGAAGTGACGGAGAAAGTCTGCTCCCAGGATTGCAAACTTTACTTCCGCCACAATGAAGACCCAGCGGAACGTCCTGTTGAGGCCTATGTCGACGGCTAATGAGCGATTCCCATACGTGGCGATTGTTGTGTTGTTCACAGCTTGCAGGGGGGATGAGCCTGGATGCTTCCGATCGACAGCAGACGCCGGGATCACGCTCACTTCTGCGCCCCTGTCGACGAGGAAACGGACTCCCTTGCCGCGGTCGGTGAGAAAGAAGACCGAGGAGCGACTTCCCGACAGGGCGGAGGCACTGGTCACCCTCAGTGCCGTCCCCGGCCGTTTCCCGACGAGTGCTCGCAGGGCGGGACACAGTAGCGTGCGGCGTTGCCGTACTTCCGGTGGTACCAGCAGAACCTCTGTTGCGGACGCAGCGTGTTACCCTGGGATGACGGGCGGGAATCAGACGCCCGCAGGGCCGCTATCGTGTCGGTGAGGTGCGAGATTTCCGCTCGGATCTCTTGCAGTTGATCAGGAGTAGCCGGTTCCGCTTGCACGGCTGAGACGGCGGAAGGGGGAACCGCCATTAGTCTATCGGCGAGCTCGGCCAGCTTGCAGAGGTTTGTTTCTCCGACGGAGGTGAGCACCATGGGCACGCTTGTGGGGTGCCGCTGGAAGAAGAGTTCTCGCAGCAGGATGCTGTCGAGACCCGCCGTCATCGTGCCGAGCAGTTGCTGCATGTGACGCAGCAGCTGGCTCGGCGTCCGGTCCCCAAGTTCCGCTTCATGGAGAAGTCGCTGCAGACGCTGGGGCTCTGAAGGGGTAACCCGTCGAATAAGGGTCTCCTTCGGAGTTTTGTAAGCCTCCTCGGCGGGCGGAGCGAGCAGCAAATCCCGAATCTCACTAGCTGTTGCGGGCAGGCAGGCTGCTCACCACGTGGTGGTACCTTGTGAGATCTGACGTGATGCGTCGTGCGGCGAACTGCGATTCTACTTGTACGAACCACAGTTCGGGATCGGCGGTCCAGATAGGCGGCAACTTGATGCTGACGGTGGAGACAGAAAGGGCGTTTTGATCCTGTTCTGATGTCATGGCGCTGTTGATCACGTCCGGGTCACCAATGTTGGGTTGCACGCGAGGTCGAGAGAAGGGAGACCAGACGGGCGTGCGTACCAAACTCAACTAACTTTATTTTTAGCAGTTCTCCGCTCTCCCGAGTTCACCCCCTTTCCCCGTCGTCCTTTCTCTTCCCGAGCTGCAGGGGAAGGGAAACTTTCCGATGCGGGAGAGAAGGGAAATCCGGTTCGCCCCGCTCGGGCCGCGTTCGGACGTGGCTTTGAGCCACTACAAGGCCATGATCGGGCAGGAAGTGCCCATCTAAAGACATTTAATAGTGATTGGCATTGAACTAAGCTTTGGGCTTCATCACATAGCAAGCATGGGTGAGGTGTAATTCAAGAAAATTTAATGTTCGACAAGTTTAATACTTTGTGGTGCTTTCCTGTCTGTTTCGGTTCCTCCATCCTGTGTTTATCTTGTACTTTTTCTACCAAGAAGCACGACATTATTCCAGCCGTAGGCACCATATGTCATTTCCTTCTGCAATCATAAGATTATAGGATCCTAACTGCCGGCAGCTAAGTGTCAATTACGTCCGACTTGTGCATACAGTGCAACATCTTTTGTTATTTAACCGATCATCACTTTACAGCCTGGGTATCTGTTCTTGTAAACGACAGTAGTGCTACATGTTAAACGGCTCTAAAGCGTTGGAGCAAACTCGCATCTCATTATTTTTAGCTGAATAAACTGTGTTTGTTTGGCTATGCTTGTTATCCTATCTGTATGTTTTAAATTTAATTTTCTCATGTGGACACCTTACATTGAAAAAAAAAAACATTTCTATAGAACGGAGGTGTCCATATTAAGGAGACATGACTGTATCATCTTTGGAACTAGTTTGCCATAGCCACTGTTATAATATGTATTGCTTTTTTATGCAGTGCCTGCCTGAGGACGACTGAGAAAGCGACTTTGCGCCACGACGACGGATGGCAGGTATTCCAAGTGTCGTCACCTATAGTGGCCATGTGCTATGTGTTCGCAGCATTGTAGGCCGATTGTGGAGCACTTTCAAAATGAACTTTCGCTGTGTGCACTGTATGAGCATATACAATACGGTGCACGTACAGTCAGAAGGATTATGAGAGGGAACATGCGGGCACGTGTCACTTGGTACAAGGCAGAGCAGCCTAGCAAGTGTCGCGCATGCGCACTGAGGGGCCCTGGCTCTTCGAAGAGCCGAGGCAGAAGTTTCAGCGGCGGTGTCACCGCCCTGGCGGCTTGTCGCTGAAGCAGAAACGGGGTTAGCTAGCTTTGCTGGCGGCTGGCTTTGTGTAGTGTGTGTAGACCGGGAACGTAGGCTTATAAACTTCGGCAACAAGAATACTATGCGGCTCTGGTGTTTTGGTACGAGCAACAGACGTGACACAATCTGCTACGACTAGCTACGACCACCCACCGCAGCGGTGAAGGCATCGAAGAAGCACAACCTGTGTACTACGCCGTCGCCGTAACCCGACAGTGCTCATTTGGCATGGAGGGCTTTCCGCCCAGAGACTTCGCTCGTCACCGAGTGTTATTTCCCGTGTTTCTCTTTGTGTGTTCAGTGGCTGGACGGTCCTCATACAGCAGTTCTTCAGGCTCAAAGGTGACTAAAAGTTGAGGGTGGATGGACTTGCAGCAATCCTCTCGGTTGGTGCGTGTGACAGAACCATTGTACGGCATCATCGGGAGGACACCGTTGTAAGTTAGCAAGTTGTCCAATTTTATGTTCATTATAAAGTAAAATTTGAAAAATCTTGTTTAAAAGGACGCTGTACCAAAATTTGGATTTCATAAAATAAGGCCGCGGAAGCTTTCAATGGAGCTCTACAAACTCTGAAACATCACTCATACATCAATATCTCAACGGATGGCCGTATTCTTGGAAAAGAAGGGCGCAATCAAACAAGAAATGTGACGTCCTACTTCTCCTGGAACACTTTAGAATGAAGGAAAGCGGCCTCGCTTCTCTCATTCCTGCTTCGGTTCACCTGCTTGAGGGCATGAAGCCAAGGGGAGAGGGAATGAGAATCGCGACGTCACATGTCTCGTCGACTTTGTTCAATCGCACACTTTTCCAAAAATACGGCCATCCGTTAGAAATAATGCTCTATGAGTAATGTTTTGGAGGTTTTGCAGCATCCCGCCTATCGCTCCAGTCTTGTTTTGCGAGCTTCAAATTTCGGTTAAGCATACCTTTTAGTATGAATAATTGTGTCAACAGGATGTTTAAACATGTTGGTTCTACACAGCTACTCTCAAACATTTTTGAGTGGTCTCGCCTGCCAGATGCAAAGGGGGGGGGGGGGGGGGGGGACGCAACGTGTACAGTCGCCCAATTTTTTAATAATATCACGCGAGCGTCGACCGCTGGGACGGGCAGTGCCGTGCAGCGGAGAAATGCGGCGTCACGGGAGAGATTAAGCGCGTGCGCACAAAGCCCTTTCTGGGGAGCGTCGTCTGCTAGGCTATTCCGCTGATCGCACACAGCCCCTGCTCCGTAGCAAAGGAGCGCCGATTGTTTATACTCCGTTTCACTTTGTGTTGTACCGCAACCGACGCTACGAGCCATCTTGGTCAGTCCATCACTAAAAGTGTGTCACGTGGCCTTCCTGTTGGGCACAACTGCACGTGGAAGCACGATGTCACGTGGCAGGGTGACAACGCTGGATTGGTTTTGATGGCTCGTAGCATTGGCTGCGGTATATAGTTTAATGCATCGTTGCGTTCAGCTTGTCGCGTCATCATTTTTGTTTTTGGTGCTGACAAAGTACATGCAAACAAAAAATAAAAGAATAAAAAAAAAAACTAAATTAATCGAGATGACGCGCGATTTCTTTCACGCCTGAGCAGTATCACGGTATCACGCAAGCAAGCGCTGTTCAGATCTTTGCTTAAAGGCGGTCAGCTATGCCAGCAGATAAGGAACAGGGGCTGTGTGCGGTCAACAGAATAGCCTAACAGACGACGCTCGCACCAGAGAGAGCTTTGTGCGCACGCGCCTAATCTCTCCTGTGACGCCGCATTTCTCCGCGGCACAGCGCTGGCTGTCCCGGCGGTCGACGCTCGCGTGATATTATTAAAAAATTGGGCGACTGTACATGTTTTAACTCTACAGCACAAATTGTTCCTATCAAGCACTGTAAATAGCTGTCAATTAACAGACTAGATAAAAGAGTGAGGACAGTCCAACTACCAACAATGCCGTCCATGGCGCATCTCAGACACCATGTCTTATGTTATGTGGCCTCAGCGGTCTTTGTATATTTCTTCTCATTGTTGCCGGTAAAGCAGCTACCGATAGTGGGGTTTCAAGGGCGTCAACTTTGAAATGCAGTTTCTTCACATAAGTTTTGCATTTTGGGAAGTTTCTATACATATACCTTGAAGTCGTTATTGGGATGAAACAACTTTATAAAAGTGTCTATGAAAACTTTGGCAGGGTTCTCTTTAAGGTGCCTGACTTACAACAAGGCTGTCCAACTTGAGAAATTTCACTGGTGGGAAGTTTATTTTCATATAAGAATGGTGTACATCTTCACAGTGCTGTATGTATGCAACAAAAACTTCAGATGTGTTCAATAAAAGTATCATTTGCTAATAATGTGTTCTCTGTGTATCTGATGCACTAGGTTATATTTGTTTTGAATGCTTGCTACATTTAGGCTATAAAAAATAGTCAAACTTTATGAGCATTCAAAACCAGTGCAACTTAAATCCGACAAGCATATCGAAAAAGAAGTGCCCGGTCTGAATAAAAGATTCCAGAAAATACACACTAAAATAAATTGCTACTTGGGGTAGTAAAAACGGTGTTTTACAGACGACTCTCATTATTTCAAACTCCAGGAAGCCACGTACACTTCAGTTTGAAATATCAGAAGATTGAGTTATTAAAATTCATCTAAATATTGTCATGAATAAAAACATATACTTAATAATAAAACTTAAATCAGTGTGTAATGCGGCGAACTTGTGCCGAGTGCCGAGAAACATAAAGTAACAATTAAAGACCTTTGACGGTGAAGGAAGGACAACTGCCTTAAGCAGCCATGCGAAGCTCCTTTTGTAAGCGCGTGGGTATCAAAGTTTCCGAGCTCGAACAAAAAAAAATTCTCGAGTCATATTAAACATTCAAGTCACGCAAACAAAAGGAAGATAAAAAGGACAAGCGCTGGCGGGGATCAAACCCCAGCCAGCGGCGTGAGAGTCGATCACGCTGCTGACTCAGCTATTTGAATGCGACATTACTCCCCACTTGTGAAAGACTCATCGTCTCTATGCAACACTAAAAGTGTGTCACGTGGCCTTCCTGTTGGGCACAACTGCACGTGGAAGCACGATGTCACGTGGCAGGGTGACAACGCTGGATTGGTTTTGATGGCTCGTAGCATTGGCTGCGGTATATAGTTTAATGCATCGTTGCGTTCAGCTTGTCGCGTCATCATTTTTTTTTGGTGCTGACAAAGTACATGCAAACAAAAAATAAAAGAATAAAAAAAAAAACTAAATTAAACGAGATGACGCGCGATTTCTTTCACGCCTGAGCAGTATCACGGTATCACGCAAGCAAGCGCTGTTCAGATCTTTGCTTAAAGGCGGTCAGCTATGCCAGCAGATAAGGAACAGGGGCTGTGTGCGGTCAACAGAATAGCCTAACAGACGACGCTCGCACCCGAGAGAGGTTTGTGCGCTCGCGCCTAATCTCTCCCGTGACGCCGCATTTCTCCGCGGCACAGCGCTGGCTGTCCCGGCGGTCGACGCTCGCGTGATATTATTAAAAAATTGGGCTACTCTACATGTTTTTATCTCTACAGCAAAAATTGTTCCTATCGTGCACTGTAAATAGCTGTCAATTAACAGACTAGATAAAAGAGTGAGGACAAACAAGTCCAAGTACCAACAATGCCGTCCATGGCGCATCTCAGACACCATGTCTTATGTTATGTGGCCTCAGCGGTCTTTGTATATTTCTTCTCATTGTTGCCGGTAAAGCAGCTACCGATAGTGGGGTTTCAAGGGCGTCAACTTTGAAATGCAGTTTCTTCACATAAGGTTTGCATTTTGGGAAGTTTCTATACATATACCTTGAAGTCGTTATTGGGATGAAACAACTTCATAAAAGTGTCTATGAAAACTTTGGCAGGGTTCTCTTTAAGGTGCCTGACTTACAACAAGGCTGTCCAACTTGAGAAGTTTCACTGGTGGGAAGTTTATTTTCATATAAGAATGGTGTACATCTTCGCAGTGCTGTATGTATGCAACAAAAAACTTCAGATGTGTTCAATGAAAGTAGCATTTGCTAATAATGTGTTCTCTGTGTATCTGATGCAGTAGGTTATATTTGTTTTGAATGCTTGCTACATTTAGGCTATACAAAATAGTCAAAATTTTAGGAGCATTCAAAACCAGTGCAACTTAAATCCGACAAGCATATCGAAAAAGAAGTGCCCGGTTTGAATAAAAGATTCCAGAAAATACACACTAAAATAAATTGCTACTTGGGTTAGTAAAAACGGTGTTTTACAGACGACTCTCATTATTTCAAACTCCAGGAAGCCACACACTTTAGTTTGAAATATCAGACGATTGAATTATTAAAATTCATCTAAATATTGTCATGAATAAAAACATATACTTATTAATAAAACTTAAATCAGTGTGTAATGCGGCGAACTTGTGCCGAGTGCCGAGAAACATAAAGTAACAAAGACCTTTGACGGTGACGGAATGACAACTGCCTTAAGCAGCCATGCGAAGCTCCTTTTGTAAGCGCGTGGGTATCAAAGTTTCCGAGCTCGAACAAAAACAAATTCTCGAGTCATATTAAACATTCAAGTCACGCAAACAAAAGGAAGATAAAAAGAACAAGCGCTGGCGGGGATCAAACCCCAGCCAGCGGCGTGAGAGTCGATCACGCTGCTGACTCAGCTATTTGCATGCGTCATTACTCCCCTCTTGTGCAGGGCCGGCCTTAGAGCATCAAGCGCCCTGGGCAAACTGCGGCCGTGGCGCCCCCCTATATTTTCGCACCCAACATCCCGTTGTTAGTAAGCATGCCAGAGTGAAGCAGCGCGAATGGTCGCGATTTTGTCGTCAGTCGAGAACCACATCCTTAATACGAATAACGTTCGCGAGCATTTAGAGTATGTCGACACCGTGTTCAAATGGTTCAAAATACATTTATTTCCCAGATTAACCAACTTTCAGCTGTGGGTCTCCCATAGCAAGCTAACATCTGATGGACAGCAAAAAATGCTCGGGGATTTTTCTCAAGAATTCTTGCCTGCGCGCCTTTTCTTTTCCCTTTCATGTTTGCGCCTTTGTCATAGGCTTGGCGCGACAGTCTTCAATCACAATGTCGCACTCCTCCAGTGTCGACATAATAGCCTTGGTGAGGCCAACTCCTGTAGACTCACAGAGTGTTTTGAAACCAATGAAATGCTCTTGAACTATGACTTTGCCATCGATCGTGCCCAAGAAGCAAAGAGTAAATGAAATCTTCTCGGTATGGCTGATGTCAGGTGTACAGTCCAATACGAGAGAGTAGTATTTCGCAGCCTTCAACCGTTCGAGGATGTGCTTGAGCATGTTCGTGGCCATCATCTCAATTTATCATTTTGGGTGTCTTTTCCGCAGTAGTGGTCGACCACCTCCCGGCGAACCACACGTCGCAGGTGCTCCTTCATGACTTCATCAAATTCACCAAGTAGCTCAACTAATCCCAAAACGTTTCCAATGTTTTTTTTTTTTTTTTTGTGAAAAGCCGATCAGTGGAGTCGGGAAAAGCCAGGCACTGCTTCGAAAGAAAGAGTGTTATTTTTATTAGTCGCTCCAAGACACTCTTCCAGCGCTCCCTCTCCTGCATTATCATGAGTTGAAGTTCCTTGTCGATGCATTCGCCTCGTCTTATTCTAAAACTTGCTTCTGTCCAAGTTTGATAGGACAGAAAAGGACTGGGAGACTTCTCGTGGCTTGTGAGAATCTGCAACATGTGCCTCCAGTCGTTCGATCCAGCAGTCGCCAAAGACGATTTTGGGTTAACGTCGTAGAGCTTGCAACAGAAACAGAAAGCCCTGTTTGAAGACTTGGAGTAACAAAGCCAGCGTCGCTTTAGTACTTTGTCATTTTCAAGATGTAGGTCCAGAAACTTGGTTGAGAAGTGACGGTTGTGCTCGTCTAGAGGAAATTCTACGCTACTCTTTTTATTCACAGGCCCTTGGCTGACTATGGCGTCCCGGATTTCTGGTGTCAGCTTAGGCCATAATGCAGGATTAGACAGTTCGTCGCTGGCGGCCTCTATCTCATTCGATGTGTCATCACCATCTTGTTTAGTGTCACAGACTACTCTGACAGTGGAGCACTCGGCGCCGTTGGGGTATTGCTGCGGTGTCTCACTTTCCTTCGTATGGGAATAATCTTCGCCTCTCGTGCTCTTTTCGTGCAATGTTTCTCCCTCTGCTGGTTCACCTGAACTTGAAGGGCCCTCGTGTACTTTCACATACCTTTTTAGGGTATCTGCACTCTTCCTGGATTCGCGATCTTATTCAAATTTTCGTTTCTGTACTGCGCCCCTGATGGTTTCTTTTGAGGAGGTGGCATATCGCTAAAATTTTAACCAACAGACTAAATATAAATTTTACACCAGCCATTCTGACCCGTAATGCACATTGTAACAATACTTCAAAAACAAGCTAGCTGGTGGTGATTCATAGTAATAAAAACCCGAGACTCAGGAACACAAAAACTAACGTCTACAAGAAGCCGAAGACGCTCCTTATGTGACCTCGGTAGATCCCACAATATTTTTGAGCAGCTCGTGGCACCTGTGTTTGCTGTACCGTAGGCGTAGCACCAGATTACGTGATACGATCCCCGACGGTTAAAGTCAACGCAAAGAACACTGGCCGAACCGATGAAAATTCGCCCAGTTTACATTCAGCAGCACGTGCACTCTGAGCATTAGCAATTAGACTCTAGAAACTAGCAGTCGTTACGTAATAATATGTTCGTGTCACGACAATTGAGTTTAAGCTACTCAGGTGTGCACGCACAGTGATCGGAGTTACGCAGCGATCAGTCCACTGGAAATGTAACAAATGCACTTCAGGATCTCCGGGCCAATAAGTCGAATGAAATTATGCAATGTCTTGCCTTGACAAATGAGATGGTCAGTCTTTCACCAACAGAAAACAGCAATGAAAAAGAACGGCAATGTCAGTGTTGCCAATTTAGCAGTTTTCCCGCAGTTTTTCGGCTGACATATTTTTTTTTTTTAGTATTACCTGTTACCACCAGTTTTCAGTCAAACAAGTAAAAGAAGAGTACCTTCAACATTATTTTATATATTTATACTTATTCTAAAATAATCAAAGAAAGAAAATGCATTTAAAGGTCATTCTTGGGCAACATTATAAATTTAGCGGTTTTTAGCGGTTTTCGGGATTCTTGAGGCGGGTCCCTGAATTTTGAGTTGACAACACTCTTCGGCATTGCGAGTCCGGAGTCGTCGCTGGTCGCTCACACACAACAAAAGAAAGAGCTGCGGATCCAAAGTTCTTTACGCATATTATTTTCAGTCGGGTTGAAGCCTATGGGCACAGAGGGATCACCCGATGCCGAGGAGGCACTGTTCGTTTAGCCGAAATGCCAAACGGCGAGTGCCACCACCTGTTTCTGCATGTAGGGAAAGGGGGGGGGGGGGCGCCCTCCGCGATCCGGTCTTTTTATGTTTTTGTTTTTATCACCTCGAGGTTTGAGCCCTGCATGACCTGGCGGCCCTTTCGGCACTCCCCTATGAATGGCGCCCTGTGCGGTTGCACAGGTCGCCCACCCCAAAGGCCGGCCCTGCTCTTGTGAAAGACGCATCGTCTCTATGCAACTCAAAATGAAATTAACAGCTTAAACAGGACAAGGTCAAACTACAGAGTCACGTAAATCACAGATTTTTCGCAGTCCTATCGAGCATACCTAGTTCAGTTGAGTCGGACGACGTGAATCACCTTCGGGTCGGAGAGGGCGGCGTGACAATGTTGATGTGCCATTGGCCAACGACTTGCAGCTTAGGTCTCATGTAGCGAATAACCTTGAGGCCGAAGCACCACTTTAACAGTTCCTTGCTGCAACGATGAATTGGTGTTCAGATTCACACTTGGTAGCCAGGCTGAAACTGGGCGTTGTGGCGACAAAGATTGTACCTGACATCGTCAGGAAGATATGGCTTGCATCAAAACGCGATTGAGCTGCCAGACTTCCTCCGTTCGTTGAGTGATGAACCAAGCGTCGTCGTCCTGTTCGTCTTCGTGGTCGATACCACACTTGTCGTAGGTATTGTCGTCGGGTTCATCATCAGGGTCATCGTCAAGGTTGTAGTCATCGTTGTCGTTGAAGTCATCGTCCTGGTCGTCCTTGGGTCGCTGTCAAAGCCGTAGTCGGTATCGTCTTCCATGTCATTGTTCGAGTCGTCGCCTGGGTCATCATCAGTGTCGTCATCAGTCTCGTCATCAAGGTTGAAGACACTGTTTGGCGTCGAGGCCGTAGTCAGGTTGGTTGTCAACATTGTAGCCGGGGTTGGTCTTTGGAGTCCTTGTCCGTTTCATCATCGGCGTAGAAGTCGTCGTCATGTTTTCGTCGAGGTGTGGTAGCCAGGGGCTTTGTCAAGTTCATTGTCCGGGTCATTTCCGAGGCCATAGTAGAGGTCGTCGTTGATGTCACAGTTGGAGTCGTCCTCGGATGATTTCAAGGACGTCGCCTTCACGATCGTCGTCTTCAGAGTTATTGTGTTCACAGGTGGTACGCTTCGTGGGCATAGATTGTGTTACCCTGCACATCCACCAATATGTCATGAACAAAAACAAACTTGATTAACAAAACTTAAAATCAACGTTTAATGCAGCAAACTTGTGCCGAGAAACATAAAGTAGGAAAGACCGCACATACTTCAACGGCGACGGAAGGACAACTGACTCGAGCAGTCATGCGAAGCTCCTTTTGTGAGCGTGTGGGTATCTAGAAGGTTCCGAGCTCGAACAAACAAGATTCTCGAGTCATCTGAAACATTCTAAGCAAGCAAACAAAGGAAAGATAAACCACAGCCAGTGGCGTGGGAGTCGCGCACGCTGCTGACTCGGCTATTCGAAGATGGCAATATGACTTGAGACAAAGTAGCAATTTACTACAGGGATAGATACTCATACCAGGCAGATTTCTTACACTTTCCTCTACACAGGCCTATTTATTAGCAGGCGCACACACAAAATATTGGTAAAGTTTGAAGTGAATAGTGATTTTGGCCGAATATTTTCTAATCAAATATTGAATGGTTTCTCCATGCCTTTTACTACCATTGTACCATGCTTAAAGGGCAACTCCGCTTCATTTTTGGTTTTGAAAAAACAATGCAGTTCTCTTCAGTATCGCCTAGGAAGACCACACGTCAAATATTACGACGCAGTTCCGTCTAAATGTTTCTTAAACGGTCCGGCGAACTTTGCAACTCGTCAAGTTGCCGAAATCGGCTGACTCGAGCGGGCGAATTCAGGCGCAACCAACAGCGCAGTCAAGGCTACGGCATCGGCGGAGCCAACATTGAGCTAAACGTCATTATCATGGCCCCCTTTTGCTTGTTTTTACTTCTCCGGGCGAGCGTAGCGCATGACGTCAACAACGTTGCCTCTCGGCTCTCAGCGGTGTCCACGTGATTGGCGTAACGCGCCTGCGCAGAGCGCTTCTTTGGAGCCGTCCGGCCGCCCGCCGTGGTCCCGCCGTTCCCGCCGTCTTCCGCTTCACAACCACCGTCGTCGTCTCACCGCTTGCGATTATTGTATCTGGGAGTTTCGTCCACACTACGGACACCACGTGCGCAGACTTATGCCGCAGTTGTGCAGACGTCGTCGAATGCCATACGCACCAAAACGTGGCGAAGAGTGCGGTGCAGACGACACTCGCGCCTGCCGCACGCCCGCCCCAATCCCACCTGCCGTTAGGCCGAGGATCACGTGACATCTCGTACCACGTGATGGCCATGTACTCGGCGGCCCGAAGCTAATGTTGCCGGACGGAGCCGAAGTTTCGGTTTCGATTTCCGCTCGTGTTAAAATTAGATTTAAAAAAATATATCCCATTTTTCGCGAAGCAAATGACGTAGTGTCTTTTACTAGGGCTTTTTAATTCGAAATCACTCATTATCTCGAAATCTTGGGAACTGACCGGAGTTGCCCTTTACATGAAAATTCAGCTGAACTCTTGAAGGTTGTTCCCAACCTCCCACTTGTGCACTTCTAAGGTCAGTTAGTTTTAATATAACTATATATATGAACTTTGGTCTCCAAAAGTCCAATGCCTCCATTGTGGTGGCATGTAAATGACAGATTTGACATTACATTTAATCAGGGTGTCGAACCGAACCCGAACTTGAACCGAAAACCGGATCAAAACCGTTATTTTTGACCGAACCAGAACAAAACGGAAACCGAAATCGAACGCTTCATATTGAACCCGAACCGGAACGAAACCATAATCTGATGTGGCGGTTACTGGTTCAACGAAAACGGTTCAGGGCCAGTTGTGTCAATAATTGGTCTAAATGGGAAAAGTTGCGGGCGTATATTTTTCTTATGTTGCCAAGACTAATCCTATATACTGTGAGATATTTTTACATTTTGTTTTTATTGCATACGTAATAAAAAAAAAATACATCATCGTCTGTAGAGCTTCAACTTTCCTTTGTTTCTTGGATTGACCCTGGCGGCGCGGTAGCGGCTGCGGCGATTTCAAAGCCCCGCTTGGCCGCTTGGGTAAAAATGTCCAAGTGTCGGAGCGGATTGCGCCACTGTAGGCACGGAGGCCTACGCGTCCGCGAATGTTTGACCTTAAGATAGACCGTAGTTGCAGTCGATGAGCCATTTAGTCAATCGAGCACGAAGAGCGCACCACGTGACCTTCCGCATGAGTTCAGCGACAGCCTGGAGGAAGGGGGGACAAGTGCCGCGCTGCATCGGCAGTATAGTTCGTAGGGTCGCCTGTGGTTCATATCAATAAAAAACAATCCCTTCAACGTGCTAAAAGCATTACCTTACAAAAAAACAAAACAAAAAAAAATATGGGCTGCTGGAGGCAATGTCACTCGGCGATGATTCGCCGACGCGCCGCGTCCTGGAAGGAGGCCAGGGGGAGGGGGAGTTGGGGGGGGGGAAGAGGAAAATGTGTGTGTTTATTTCTTTTGTAGGTTTGTCAGACTAGCAAGGCCAGCATGTTGCCTGTTCAACCATTTTTCCATTTTTGTTTAAAGTCCTCTGTCATCGTCTTCAACTGAGCATTCGAGAAACGTCGTTGGCTGTGGTGGCATTACCGGAACTTTGTTCAGTGACTGATATGTACAAATGACCCGGTCTGAGTACCTCGGACCGAGTCATTTGCATCATAGAGCGTTGTTTGCGATAAAAAGTCAGTGACTAGACAAAGCATCGCCACGAGATCTTTAAAGGAGTCATGAAACGCTTTTCCAACTTTTTCCTGTTTAGCTTTCCTCCTCAACTCACAAATCGCGCATTCTACCAAACAGTTCAAGAAGACGAAAAGGGGGAGTCCCCTCTTGCTCGGACTGTCGTTTCTCTAATCCGGACAGATCCATTCTCCCCCTAGAAGATTAGCCGTCGCTCAAAATTCAGACAAAAGTTGCTTTCCCCACCCCGTTGACCCCGAAGCTGACAGTGCTGTGGAAGCTACGTGCTCCTTGGGGCAGCCACACTTTTGCCACGTGATCACGCTCTCTCGCGCATACCCACGCGCAGAGAATGAGTTGAGGTGATGAAAGGGGAGCGGCTGATTGGTCCGGCAAGCGTGTAGCTTCCACCACAATGTCAGCGTAGGGGTGAACGGATTAAGTGAGCTCCGGTGTCGTGTGACGTTCGTTTGGGCCCGGTGACGCGCTGCGGGGTCCCGATGACGCGCTGCGGGGTTCGCGGATGTATCACAGAGAAAAGGCAGCGAGCTTACGAAGGGAAGGAGGTACGAAATAGTCCGCTGTGGTTTTCCAATTTTCGTACCGAAAGTCAGGCTTTTGACTTTCTACCTTTTTTCTTTTGGCCCACTGAACAATGTGCTATTAGTAAAATACCAATATAAATTGATTCATTGCAGTCCAAAATTCGTTTCATGGGCCCTTTAAAACAGCGTTTTTTTTTTCCGCCGGCTCCCGAAGCGCTGTGAAGATGAAGTCACATTTCATTATACGTGCGTGTCCACGTGCCCGGTCATTGACACATCGGCCAGTTTGGCCGATGTATACACGACCACAGCTGAACGGTATTCGATAAACTACCCGAACTGCGCACTCGACGTACCTGTTTCTGTGTTTTACGGCACATTTGTTTCCTCTCGTTCCCCTCTCAGCCACTCTGGGGCGTAGCTGTGATATCTTCCTAGGTGCCGAAAACAGGTAGTATGTATCAGAAAAAACATGTGTGTGCAGAACAAAACAAACCAAAACATATGAAGGGCAAGCAATCTAGCTAGAGACCTTTTTACTGTTTACAAAATCACAGCCCAGCACGTGCGCGTTCGTCGCTTCGGAAAGCGAGAAAGCACGCGCTATACGCTCTAACACTAAATATGGCACCGGTCAGATGCTCTTTCTTGGAAAGGTCTATAGACCCATTCCGAAAATACGCCCTCTTCTGACAGAGTTTGAAATACTGCACAGCTGCGTGTGCAAAAGACACCATAAAAATGGTAAGCCGATCATTTATTTATAGTTCACTTAAGAACAGAAATATACAAGTAATAGCCTTGCCATATTAATGATGCCTTTTGCGCACGTCACTGTGCAGAGTTTTCATATCTGCCTGAAGAGAAAGTAGTATTGGGGTGGGTCTATTGCAAGTATCTCGTGCTCAGGAAAGACTGCAGGAAGTGCTCGGTCAACATTCAAAGGTCGAGTTAGGAACCGGTTCGAACCGGTTCGCGCTTATTAAAACCGGTAACCGGAGTGATATTATGTGCGCTACCCTAAACGGGAACCGAACCGGAACAAAATACAATGCTACTGAACCCGAACCCGAACCGAACCAAAATAATGACCGGTTCGACACTCTGCATTTAACCCAAAGAGACACCCAGTTATCCTAATCGAAATAATTTATAAATCTGCTTTCTATATGCAAATATCTTTTCTTTAATCTCGAATTTAACCCGCTCACAAAAATTAAAAAAAAGCAAGCACAAATAATGCAAGCAGATTGTCAGGACAGTACTGCTTGAATAATCGTAATGGGTTAGTCCCATCAAGTGCGCTTTTCACCGAGCACCTGCATAATGCGGAAAAGCAATGCCCGCCATCTTTGCAGGTTTTGCTTTCCCACGGTACACAGGTGCTCAGTGAGAAGCGCACTCAACGGGGCTAACCCGCTGCGATTAAAAAAGAAGTGAATTAAACCAAAATGCTGTTTGAATTGAGTAGCTTATAAATGCATGAAAAACATAGTCAGACAAACACAATTTAAAAATTCGTTTGAATGAACCCGAAGTATGAAATACTCGAGTTTTGAATTATCGCAAATCCGCTGTAATAGCATTGACTATCCATCTGGCTTGTGTACTTGCCACCACATTACAATTATTGTATCAATTGTTTTTATTGTCATTTTGTAGCGCTTCATTTAATTGCTATGAGCAGTAATGATCCTAGTAATCAATTGCTTTTTTTAAGCCTGAGCTAATGATCCTAGTTATCAGTTACTTTTTTAAGCCTGAGGTAAACTAAAAACAAAATTTGCTCTACAAGATTCACCAACCTGCCTGGCAATCTCAACTATGCAGAGGATGTTCTTCGTTTCTCGAGCTCGGGACCGGTACGATCTGGCTGTACACGGCATTAGTAATAAGTCCAAGGTTTGGGAAGATATAGCAGACAAAAGTGGCATCATCCATTCACTTCTTCTTAAGGAACATTACCAGGTGGCTTGTTTATTGTGCTCAGTGTACGGGAAACAAGATTCTGGACAAAAGTATGTCAAAGGGTGTTTCAACAGTCATAAGAATTTTAAACACAGTTTCGTCAAGTGCTCACTTATGCCTTGAAAAAGTGGTTTGTGGTTTGAATGAAAACGTTGACGAGGGAAGAACTTTTTTTTTTTAATCTGGAACATGAAGCAAGAAGCCGGTCTTCAATAACTCTGCCACTAGATCCTGACCAAAGTCAATGCCTCTGTGAGCACCTCAGTCTTCATCGCCCTTACTATTCACTGTGGAACTGAGCCATCTAGGCTTAATTCAGCTCAGTGCTCTAAAGCTTTATATTGTGAGCCTGCAGGTTATCAATACTACTACTGTTTGCAGTTCCGAGTAGCATCCGTAACCAGTGTGAGATTATATTGCAGCATACATGACTGAACGCTACTCCATAGTTCTGGAAGGTTCACGTGTACTCTTATCTCAAAGGATTAAAATCATTTGGAGTAATAGTAAACGTGTATCTTCCAGAAGTATCGAGTAGTGTTCGTCCATGCATGCGGCAACGTCTCTTTGATCTTGGGTCAATTTCTTGTTTTGGCATGTCTATATGGTTTCTTTTAACCATAACTCTTTGATATCAAAGCTGTACTTGAAGCACACTTCATTAGAAACAAGCAACTGGTTGTATTTTATTATTTAAAATGATAAAACATGACACAACGATGGGAAGTTTGGTGGTTTCTGCGATGCAACCTAAACCATAGGTGGTACGGTGTCCTACAGGGTACCCAAATTCACAAGATATTCTAAATTTTCCTAACAGCTCATGCCCAAACGACTTGAAGTTTTTATTGCTTGGGTGTTTTAACTAATGAAACCAACATTTAAACGCCTAGCCTCATAGAAGTTTGTGGTAATATTTCCAGTGACCACTCCTTTGGTGTCTGTTAGTGTTGACATGGTTGCATCAGAACGTCCAACTTTTGTGAGTTAGGAATTCAAGACAGTGTTGCGGAAGAATGGCGTCCTAAATGGGTGCTTGTTCCTGCAGTACTATGTATTCCGCTTTCAATGGGGCAGCGAGTTGGTAACCCTAAGTAAGTGTGTTTATGAAAATAATTCCATGCAAGGAAGAAAAATAAAACCTTCGATAGCTCAGTAAGTAATGAACTTGGCTCAAAATCTCAAGGTGGTGAGCTCGAATCCTGCCGGGTACTGATGTCCTTTAGTATAGCTTCCTATTGGCGTAAAAAGCGCAGTTTACACATTTGCAACCGAGTAGGACGGAGAGATAGAAGACCGGTTTTCTAGCCTCTTGCGGCGTCTTAGGACAAGCTCCGCAGCAGCGCATCCGGTCCTAAGACGTTGCAAGAGGCTTAAAAACCGGTCTCGTCTCTCTCGGTCGTACTCGGTTGCAAGTGTGTGAACGGGCCTTAACGCTTTTTGGTGTCAGTTTTTCGTTACCACGGGCTGTTACAGCCAAACTTTACAGACCTCTAAGAAAATCGGCTGATAAGAACCAAGAGGCGACGTTTTAAAAAGTCGCAGCTGCCCGGGCTGCCAGGAAGACGGATATTGAAATTCAGCGTCGGCCGCATTTCTCATAAAATGCAGATCTTCACAGGACGGTTTAATCGACATAACTAAATAGAACAGCAAAATTTTATTCGTTCGGGACTTCGCTATTTCTTTTCTCTCAATATTATACATAGACTCGATCTTATATAAAGTGTTTATTGGACCTGATACTTTTTTTTTGTGCGATGTACTCAACGGTTAAATATAGTGCGGGAGTGGTGGCCGGAGAGACTGCATTCGTCATCTACCGGAGTCACTCTGGCAGCTTATGCCGCTGTTGTTTTCTAGAGTTGTGCACTCCCAGCTCCGAAACAATCAGTGATGCGTGAATCGGCGATAAAAAACAAAACAAAAACAAATGTCCCTCTTCGATTTTGTTTTCTGTTGTTTAAAGAAGGTGACCTTTATCTGAGAAACTGCAAGATCACCGAGATATGGTAGCCCGGCATGGTAAATGCGTAGGTGTGACTGAACAGAGTGGCAAAAACAACAAAACTAACAAGCAAAAATTTAAAGCGTGGGTGATGAAGAAACGAGGACGTCATGCGATAATTGTATCGGGCAGTGGCAAAAATCGCAAGAGCCGCCTTATTCTCTGCCGCATCATTGATTTAATCGCTAGACAGCTCTGATATCAGTTTCGGCCACCGCTTCCGCGTTATACTTAACAATTCAGCACACTGTACGTACGCTTTGACTTGACTAAATTGAATCGGCCACCAAAACCACCCCCTGCACAAAAGTAAAACTATATTTGTTTGTAGAACCTGACGATTGAGACTAGTCGCCTCCATGAAGAATCCGCGGTTTCTTTCTGATGACTTTGCCGTTGGTGTCTTTTGGTATCTTGTCGACGAACTTAACACCCGCATGCAGGTGCATGTGGTTTCCAATTTTTTTCTGGGGAAGCGCGAAAAAGATGAGCTTACTACTGGGTGTCGAACGTCTACGAAAAGAAGGAGTTTTTGATTGCTAATAAAAAGTATTTTCTTGAGTAATACCACGAACCACATTTCCCTCAATTCTACTTCAAAATGAGCTGTGTCTAATTTTTAATGTTTATGCTTATAGGATGCATGCAATGTATCTAATGTCTAGACAGATATTCACCTGCAACATATTTTTGTAGCGCTGCCTCGGTGATTTTCTCGCAAGATGTTTTCAACACAAGAAACGCCATGGCCGCCTCCTCGTATCGTGGATGAGGAACGCCAATGACCGCCGCTTCTTCAACTTCTTCGTGGCTGAGCAATACATTCTCAATGGAGGAAGGTGCGACGTTAATTCCCATGCATCGGAAGAACTGGCTCTTTCGCTCCACGTAGAAGAACCGGCCCTCTTCATTGTAGTAGCAGATGTCACCTGTAATACTTACTATTTACTGATCCTATCTAAAATGGCAGTTCATGAGTTCATATAAAGCGAAAGTACGTAGAAAAAAAAATGAGCTGGGAGTCTGAAATAAGTAAGATCTACGTCCTGACAAAATTACTACACACTTATTGGGGTTCAAGTGTCCGAGTATGAAAGAACGAGAATGTGACTTCTAGGCTAACGATGACGATAGCTCTGATTTATTCGTGCGCACGGTGGCGCATCCACCCAAACGTGCTGTCACATGACCCCCTCTGCCATCTAGGTTTGCCGCTGTGTCTGCCAGTGGCCTAGGCCAATACCCCCTAGAAGACGAGGCCTGCTCAAGACGTCATCGTCAAGCGGCAAACACTCCGGAGCCCAACGAGAGTCGCTGCAAGGTGGCAGACGTGTCCGTTTTGGCGTCACCGCGGGCTAGCGTCGCGCTTGTCGTGAGACGCTAGGGCTGCGAGACGCGCTGACGACGATGCTACCGCAAGGCGGCGCTGAATAGACTCACTAGTGATGATTTTTGGGAGGGAATGGCACAGGTCTTGTGTTCTATAGGTGGTATTTATTTATTTATTTATTTATTTAATAACCCTCAGGGCCAATCGGCATTAAAGGGATGGTGAACCGAAACTTACGATTTCAGAAAACAATGCAGGAGCTGTAGGCGGAACGCTAGAATCCCTACAACAATACTCGTAAGGCGATATCTCGAATGGACGGCCGTATTTTTGGAAAAAGAAGTCAAGATTGAACGAGGCCGACGAGGCGCGTGACGTGAAGATATTTCGTTTCCTCCTCTCTTCGCTTCTCCCCCTCAAAACGGCGAGGCGGAGAAGACGCGAGGCCGTTCCCTCTTCTTCTCGGAGAAACAAGACTTAAACATATCTGTCAAATGCGCCTCCTTTTTTTAAAAAGAATATGGTCATCCGTTCGAGATATCGCTGTTTGAGTGAAGTTTTGGTGTTTGTAGCATCCCGTTGCACGCTATTGCCGCCGTGTTTTGTGGAATCCAGAATTCGGTTCAGCATCCTTAAAGAGGGGAGTGGGAGATACAAAATAACACACAGACAGAAACAAAAGGGCACACTACATAAGGTATCATGGTGACTCAGGACAGTAAAGGGTGTTTATAGCATTTTTAAACATTTGCTATAAACTCTACGTTTTGTTTTGCTAGCTTTTTTGTCGTTGTTTTGTTTCTAGCGGAGTTTCTTCACTATGGCCGTGTAGCTCCATTGCCTCCGTGTCGTACGTCGTGCCGTCGGTGTTCGTGCCTCTGCAGAAACATACCGTGCGGCTCACCGAGTGCGCAGCTAATCAAAATGCGCAGCATTTTTCATTAGCGATCAGAGCGACTGCGTCCGTTGGGACCGAAGCAACCCGAACAACCGATCCGCACCGCGTGTACACACTCGTGCAACCACTGCAACAGGTGCAGCAGGTCGTCAGCACGGCGGCCGCTTCTTCGACACCGTCAGCTGTTTCCGCGGTGCCTCTTCGAAGTTACAAAGTTGCCGTCCGCTCACACTGGTTAAATGCGAGACACATGGACGGCAGAATCGTCCGATCCGACGTCCGATCCGACAGTCCGAATGCCGCTCCGAAATGCCGCACGCGACAGTTCGAGGCACACGCTTCCGACCTTGCATGCGACGTGACGATCCGTTCGGCTCCGCCCAGGAGATCGAAGCTCTCCAGCTAGGTCCGTGTTCCTATACAGGGTACGATCCAGACTTGCGCCCGCTACTTCAAAAAAAGTAATTAATTACAGTTACAATTACTTGGCCTAAAAGCTAATGAATTGCCGTTACAAATTACTCCCCGTAAAAGGTAATCGATTAATTACTTGGTTACTTTATTCCAGTGGTTCTCGACCATTGATGTTTAGGGGACCCCTTGTGGATCGGCGGAGATGATGGAGGACCCCGTTCGTGGTGAGGGGAAGGGAAAATGTACCGATTAATTATGATAATTGTTTAAGAGACGAATATAACTAAAGGCTGTGTGAAGTAGACTTTTTCTCATTGACAAACACTCAGAAAAACTCTCCCGAAAATTGGAACATTTCTTCTCAATTTAAAAAAAAAAAAAAGACAACCGGGTTTGACTGATGATGCAGGGCTTCGGGGAACCCTAGAATGCCTTCGCGGACCCCAAAGGATCCGCGGACTCCCATTTGAGAAACACTGCTTTACTCGATTACTTTTGCGCTACTCCAAAGAAACACGAAACATACATACACTATCCACTGCTATGTTTGAGGGGGGAAATTTTGGGCCCAATGAAAAGTAGGACAAAAATAAACACATTCAGTACTATGTACCCAATATTTTAGGTTAATAGTTTTAAGAGAAGGAATGTACGTAGTTTTAAAGGACTTAAACAGGTTTTCGAGATAAACGAGTCTTGCGCTGTCCAACCGGGTCAGAACCTAAATCCCATGAACATGCGACGAATGCACTTGGGCGGTGGAGGCACGCACACCATTCGAATTAATCCGAGTTTGGCATCGGCGAGCTTCAAAACACGATTCCCTTGAAGATAAGGTTTTTCTATATTTGCCGCATTGTGCCTAAATAGGGGCTGATTTACCTACTAAAACGGACTGGCTGTGTGACCAAGATTGAATACTTGCGTCATGGTACATTTCAAGGACTCCTGCTTGATGAAGGTTGTTATCCTACCGGATGACCCACATGATCTTCTTTTTTGATCACCGAACTTATCAAAACCCAAACGTCACACGAAATATTAATGCACAATCTTTCAAATGAACTGATTTTGGCGTTTATAATTATTAAAAAAAATGAAAGCCGTTTACAACTCCCTGTAACCCCGAATTGGAGGGCAGCTCTTGAGGAGGAGGAGGGAAGGGTACTCAGGGGAGGGTATACCCCTCCTCATCCTCCTCCTTCTCCTTCTCCCCTCATCCTTCAATCTCCTGTGGGGGGGGGGGTCACGTGACCTTGGGGGGAGGGGGGGGGTCACGTGACCTCGAAGGGGGAGGTCACGTGACCGCGGGGGGGGGGGGGGCGCGGTGCATGTCCCAACATGCACCGCTCGGGTGGGGGAGGGGGGGGGGGGCTCGCGCGGTGCATGTCCCAACATGCACCGCGCGGTTACGCCGACGGCGACGCCGCTCAAGCCGGAAACGGGCGCCTAAGAGCTGCGCTCTAAAAAACACAATTTTCAGTGAACAACAGGCTTCCACGTCTTTCACGCGTTTGCAGCCGGCTTTTCAACTCCAGTGTCCAAGTGAGTTTTGTTTATTCACCGAAAACTCGGGCTGTAAGACTCGGATAGTTCAAGGGGGTAGAGGAGCTGCATGGGGAGCCATAGCGTAACCCCGCTGGGCAGACGCACCAAACACGAGCGCGCGTGGAGTCTCGTTTCAACCTCCGAGTAGAGCGGTCGACGTTCCCCGAGTTCTGCGAACTACGTGATCTAGCATAAATATCGAGCCGGCGCTCGGCGCGGCCGGCCCACCACCTGGCCTGAAGCGAGGCACGCCCTGGCTCCCGATTTCGCCTCGCCTCGCCGAGCATGGAAACTCCGAAGCAGCTGCCCCATCCAAGCTTCGGAGGCCAGACCGGAGAAAGACGAGGTCTACGGGACAAGAAGAGGCGAAGATAGAGGGCGGACCCGAGCTCGATCTTTCTGCTTCTGAATCACGACTTCAACTGGTCCCACCGGGGTAACCACCTCATCGGTGATCAACTTCATCAGAGATACCAAGAGTTTCGCCGGTCAGGACTCCTGGACGGCTGTCCATGGCTTCGGCCCCTGGTCTGGGCACCTTTAGGGCGAAATGGCCGAAACACCACACGAGAGCATGGACTAGGACCTTACAGACAAGTCAGCCCGAGATCACGAACCCCCAGAAGATACTTCGGAACTCCAGGGATCCCGAACCCATACACCATACATACATAAATTCCAGAACTGCTACACCATTCATCAGGACGAGTAAAATAACCTCCCATGGACCGAAATCCTAAGGTGGAGAGACAAGTGATCGGCACAAATCTCCAAAAAACCCGACAATGTTTCCGAAGCTTCGACGAGCGAGAGCGTGAGGAGCAACATGGCAGCAGGCACTGGTAAAGGCGGGAAAAGCCGGAAATCCGCGTCAGCTCCCCCCAAGCACCCGGAAAAAAATGGCGGCTCCCAGACCAAACGAAAGCCGGTGACCGAAAGACTCCCACCACTTCCCAGGGACCACTTCGCTACAAGGTTGTGTTTAGGCCCTTCAATGGGCTCACAGTCGCCGAAAAAGCACCCCCCCCCCCCCCAAGAGATGATGAACGCACTAGCCACAGCGTGCTGCCTCAAGGCGCAGGATGGGGAAGACTCGACAATCCGGATCCGCGAGGACCAGAACCTGATGATATTCAGTACACCCGACGTCAGCACGGCAGAAAAAATGGCCCGAGTGAAGCACCTAAGTGTGAACGGGCAGGACTACGACATTGAAGCCTACATCGCCGCTCCGTACCACTCCTGCAGGGGAGTCATAACCAAGATCCAAATCGGGTTCAACACCAAATATCTAACCCAGAAATGCCGACCGATGGGACCCAAAGACCCCAGAGTTCTCTACGCACGCATGATGGCCAAGTCTAATGCGGCGCTCATCACATTCCAAGGTATCAGGGTTCCACGCTTCGTACGCCTTGGAATGGTAGAATGCCGGTGCAGACCCTACTTTCCCAAAGAACAGGTTTGCAATGTCTGTCTTGGGCTGAGGCACAGAAGAGACGTGTGCCCCTACCCCGAGCAGAACAAGTGCTCTACATGCGGCCTTCTCAACGGAGACATGAAGGAGCACGAATGCTCACTCTACTGCATACACTGCAAGGGACAACATCCGTCCAAAGACCCCAAATTTCCTGCGAGAAAACGTGAACCGTACAGCAAGGGCCGGCTCCAAGACGAGCAGAGGGCGGAAAAGCAACAAAGACCGAGAGAGGGCAAGGGAACCAAGGAACGACAAAGCCAAAGCAATACCAACTCTTGACAGCCGCTACAGCAATGGCAGCGGCAACTTTCATCGCCAACGAGGACCTCGCAATTCCACTGGCCAGCGCTAGAAGGTAGAGGAATCGCTACAACAGACCCTTACGCTCTTCTGGCCAGCGCGGGTCCGGAGAGCTACGCAGCGGCCCTCACACAAGCACCGAGATGGTACCCGGGGAACCAGCATTTCTACCACGGAGCCTGTACCGAGCAAGTACGGACTGGCACCGGGGGCATTGGAAGAAAAGGAAAGGCCCAGAAAGAAAACCAAATGAACGGCACAAGATCCGGAAAACCAGGGAGAAGTCCAGGGCCCCACAGCAACAGGCAGTCCAATTCGAGGAGAGCAAGTGAGCCGAACGGGACAGTCTCACCAATTCTTTATCACCACACCCCATCCCACGCGTATCACACAAACAAACACCCAAGTGCGCCCAAGATCGGGAACAACAGGAGAATCAAGCCCCAAACCACCTCGGCCAAAAGAGCCCTAATCGAACAGCAGAGCAACAAAAACCAAACTGAACCAGACTTTGTGACGCGTGAGGAGTTCTAAAGAGAGATACCAGCTCTCCACGCAAAATTACAAGCAGGTAAATGCGAACTAATGCAAGTATTCTATCTGGTTCTCAAACAGACGGGTCTAATCAACGAGCTAACGACCTCCTCCCTTAGCCAAACCGGGAACCCGATAATCTTGCAAGTTGTTGCGGCCCAAACACCCGACCCGGACGTGACCGAGGCCATACAACTAAACCTGAGCGTATCTTGCTGCTCCCACGATGGAAACGGGGGGAGGTAGTAGTAACGGCCACATGCATATGACCGGAACTAGCACCGAGCGCAAGGCGGAGGAATTGGGTCTCGTGTGGCAGTGGAACTGCAGAGGCTACCGCCGTAAACGTGGAGCACTAACGCAGTTCCAAGCGACGCGAGACTGCAAGCCTGTCGCTATAGCCCTACAAGAAACAGGCAACGTACCCTCGCTCTCAGGTTACGTGGCCTTCTGCCAGGATACGGAAGACGAAGACGAGGAGCCAAGAGTTGCCACATTGGTAGCCGAACACGTTCCGGTAATAGAACACAAAATCGTTGCGCCCGTACCTCACGTCTTTCTTGAACTCTTGGCCAGGTATCGAGGAAAGTGCAGTATCTTCCTCTTAAACATCTATAGCTCACCGAAGAAAACTCAAGACGTGTTCGATAAGTTTTTTTGGGACGCACTCCGCATCACTTGCCCGAGAGGGAACAACCTACTCATAGTAGGAGACTTTAACGCGCCGCGCCGGGTTCTCGGCTACCCGCGAGACACCCCGAAGGGCAAGAAGGTGATGGTCGTCAGAGAAAGCCTCGGACTAACCCTCCTCAACGAACCGGGGCAGCCCACACGCAAGGGCAGCAGCGTCTCCCGGGATACCTGCCCGGATATCTATCTAGCCAAAGCGCGCGGGAACTGTACTTGGGCCGATCTCGAGAACATTCTGGGCTCTGTCCACCCATTCTGAAGATTGGAGTTCCCAACCACCTAGGCAAAAAACGAGGCAAACCACAGACACTCACAAACTGGGACTCTTTCTGTCAGCTACGTATTGCAAAGAAAGTTGGTTAGAACAGGTCAGACAGACGTGAAAAAGGCCTCAAAAACGGTGCTCACTGTCGATCAAGCCCCCGAGATAGATCAGCACATTCTCCACCTGTGGGATACCCGTCACGGCCTCACGAAGAGATGGAAGAAACAGAAACACAACCGGACACTCAGGAAGTGCATCGCCGAGCTTACGCAGGAAGCCGAAGAATACGCTGAAGATCTCACTCGAGCAAACTGGCACAGGATGTGCGTTCAACTCCAGGGCACGCTAGGTACGAAAAAGACATGGAGCATACTCCTGAACCTCTTGGATCCGACTAAGGCCAAAACGGAGACCAATAAAGCCCTAGCTAAGCTTCTTCACGCACTAAGTGGAGAGAAGTCGTCTCTGGGAAACTCTGATTGAACGATACATTGCGGCAGGCCCCAGACTAAACTATCACCAGTACCCGGAATGCGAAAACAAGAAAGACGAACATCTTTTAGACGCGGACATCACGGAGCAAGAGGTCCGTAATGCACTACTACACATTAGCCGTAGCACAGCACCCGGAAAGGACGGAATCAAGTATAGGATCTGAAAAAGACCTAGACGACGACTCGATTTCGGCCTTAACAGGATACGTTAATCGTATCTGGGGCACGGGCGAGCTTCCTCGGGCTTGGAAAAGAGCGGATATTACGCTGATACCCAAGCCGGGCAACCGCTCTCGCTCCAGAACTTGCAACCAATCTCACTCACGTCGTGCATAGGCAAACTGATGGAGTACGCATTCTTCAACCGCACCTGGAATCGACGAGCTTCTTTTCCAATTCAATGCTCGGATTCAGACCCAATGTTTTCACGCGAGACGTTCTTTTGCAACTCAAGAAGGACGTCCTCGATCACCCGAGCAGAGCCCGAACTAGAGCCGTACTCGCACTAGACTTAAAGGGAGCGTTCGATAACGTGTCGCACGACAGGATGCTGGAAGGTCTCGCTCGGTCTCAATGCGGAAGACGAACGTACGATTACGTGCGTTCGTTCCTCAGTGACCGAGTACCCACCTTAGGTATCGGGGACCTGCGCTCCGGCCTCATCCAACTCACGGGAAGAGGTACACATCAGGAGTCGGTCCTTTCTCCAACACTATTTAACGTTGCAATGGCGGGATTACCGGCCCTGCTAGACACTATTCCGGGCATCAGGCACGCGTTGTACCCGGATGACATCACGGTCTGGGCCGACAGAGGCTCGGACGGCGAGATTCAGGACGCGTTACAGGCGGCGGCTGAAACTACTCAGGCGTACGCTAAAAATATCTAGCTCTCATGCGCGGCAGAGAAATCCGAACTTCTACTCATTCGTGGGCCAACCAGAAATAAGATACTCTAGGAAATTACCGTCGAAATAGACGGTAGAGCCGTACCCAAGACGGACAGACTAAGGATCTTGGGGCTAATACCTAGAAAAAGACGCGAAAGCTACCTTCACCGTCCAGATTATCCGAAAACAAAGTCAGCAGACGGCTCACCTCATCCGAAGAGTCACCAACCGAAGAGGGGTACTGAAGGAAGAAACCTCTATCCGAATAGTGCAGGCTCTGATAATCAGCCGGGTAACCTATCACATTCCCTACCACAATTCGCGTCGGGGAGGTCGCTGAACGCTACACTGCGCATCGCGGTGAAGACGGCAATCGGCCTACCTCAAACACTTCGACAGAAAGACACTTTAAACTAGGAATACACAATACCGTAGAGGAGCTCATCGAGGCGCAAGAGACGAAGCAAAGGACATGGCTCGGACCCGCACGCGGACGGGGCGAGCACTGCTCAGGCGACTGGGATACGACGGGCACTCTACACAAAAGGAAGAGCAATCGGAGCGGAAACCGGCTCATCGGACGATAGCCGCGAAGATCCGAACAATGCCGATTGCCAGAAACACGCACCAGGTAGTATACGCAGGGAAGAGACTGGCCCAAGTCAGGTAGCTTCGCATACGCTATCAGGAAGACCCGGACGCGCTCTATGCGGACGCGGCCTCGTACTCTTCTCCCTTCTCGGGCGGGTGCATCGTGGTGTGCGGCCCGAACGGTCAGAGGCGAGCAGCTGCCACTTTGCTCGGATCACCATCCGTCGCGGAAGCGGTGGAGGCGGCAATGGCCTTAGCCATAACTAGCACCCAACACACAAGGAGATACGATCCAAACGGAACGGTTACCATACTCACCGACTCTCAGGCTGCTTTCAGAGCCTGGGCAGGGGGACTCCGTTCCAAATGAAGTAGTAGAATCCTAGGCCAGCTAACACTAAAAAAACCTCCTTTAATTTGCATACTGTGGACTCCCGGCCACACTCTTCTTCAGGGTAATGAGAGTGCAAACTCCCTCGCTCGAGCACTAACCTTCCGAGCAGCCCGGCATGGGAAAAATGAGTTAATCGAGAGCAACTCGACTAGACTCGTATGCAACCGTCAACAGTCAGACGACGAAACCGCAGAATGCGCCACACAAAGTCTGCCACTTGAAACCTTTAATCAGGTTAGAGAATATTACCGATCTGGGCGAAGGACATATCCACCGCCACACAAAGACTTAAACAGACGCGAGGCTTCCCAATGAAGGCGCATACAAACACAGACTTTTTCCAACCTACACCACCTTCATCTCTTCTTTCCTGGCAGCTATCGAGGCACATGCCCGGGCTGCAATTCCCCGACCCCTACACTCTATCACTGTACCTGGGCCTGCCCGACTGCACTCGGAGAAGGGATCCGACCCATACTAAACCCTTTCACATCCTCCTGGGGGATTGCCCCACTCGGCTCGGGCCCTCAGCAACAGTGACAGCTGATCGCTCGGGCCAGAAAGATAGTGGTAGCCTGCGGGGCCCTGGACTTGGGGACCTGGACATAGGGGAGGAATCCCCACAGATCAGAAACAAATAAAGTTTTTACCGCCAGCAACACCTCGGGCTGTGTTCCCTTTCCGTAAAATTTCGGTCTGAGTTCCCGCAGGCGCAGTCCGCTGACGAGAACCCCAGCGTTCTCGTTCCTAAAATGTGGGTTCAGGTTCAAAGTCCCAAGCCGTTTTAGCTGTGCTCCCCGGCCAGATTACTGCCCGCTGTCGAAAGTTACCGTTTAAACTGACAGCTGGTTTGATGCCCCATTTTTTTTTTCTGTTTCAATGAACTGCTCCCATCGCACCCCTCATATTTCCGCCCTACTCATCCGCTAGTGCGAAGTCAAATGACAGAAGTCACATAGCTGGTTGATCCAGCCAGTATTTAGCTTTCGCAGCGCTGTCAGGGAAGAGCAGGGTCGAGGATTCGTTAGAGATTTCTCTGTGTTTGCGGGGTGGGCGTGCGTAGGCAAAATCATCGACAAACAAAAAACAGTTTCGTGTGACAAAAAATCTATTTGTTTTTTGGGGACAGGTGGGGAGCAAAGAAGGAGGGTAGAGGGGGGGGGGAGAGTGGGAGAAAGGGAGTGGACATATGCATCACGGTCTCTGTGTCCACGGTCTTTCTCTACACGAACCCTCCGCGACGGTTTTGTGGTCCATTAGTTTTCTGCTCTTTTGTATGCTCGAAGCAGTCCGTTCGTTTTCCAAGAAGTCGAAGCCTGTTGTCTTTCTGTAGACAGTCAAATCCTCCCATCCTGTCTGACCGTATGAAATATTCCAGAAGCGGGCTCTGGCGGGGCTTCGTGCTTTTCGTGGATTCATTTCTTTTCACTCACCAGCACCTCACCAGCGTTTCGTGTTACTATGTTAAAAACGCGAAGGCCGTTGCACCGCCCTTCTTCCACTCTATTTCTCCCTTTGATGGGACGGAAGACTTGTAACAAGTAATTTCAGTAATTCGTTACTGAAAAAGTAATGATAATATATTACAACTTACATTTTCAAAAAAAGTGACGGATTAATTACTAAATTACAAAAAAGTAATTATTACAAGTAATTCCGTTACTTGTAACGGATTACTTCCCAGTCTGGCTACGATCTCTGGTCCCAGATCGATGGTTCAGCTCGCACGAGGGAAATTAGGAGCTCGTTTTCGCTAGCGCGTGCATTCTTTGCTGGGGCCATCTTTCTCGAATGGGTCAGCGGGATTCACGCGTTCGGCTTCTCGTCGCCCAGGTCAGTCCCGTTTTCTTGTTCGTCCCGCCAAACTCAGTACGTCATCATGACGTTCGCGTTAGCTGCGCTGTCATTGGCTAGACGCTTCCGACAGTCCGTCCGCCGAGCGAAACTATCTGGCACGTCGGACGCACGCCGGATCGCCGATCCGACGTCTAGCAACCACACTTTTCAGATCAGGCAGTCAAATTGCCGGATGGGACGTCGGATCGGATGGATATTTGGCGCATGTGTCTCGCACTTTAGCGAGCGACGAGACGAGCGACGGTGACAGTGACGAGAGTCGGCAAAGAGCGACGGAGATTTCTCACGGTAGCTCGCCACGTCGCTCGGTTTTTTGGATTTCTAGAAATCGTCGCTCATCGCCTTAGTCGCTTGCTCCTGTCGCTTTCACGTGGTTTGCCTCGTCGCGCGAGCGACCGAGCGACAGCGAAGCGGGTCGTTGTTGCTTGTCTCGTCGCTCACCACGCTGACTCGTCGCTCGTCTCGTCGCTCGCTAAATCGCTTACATGCGTTTCAGCCTTTACACACGGCACTCGGCGGGAACCAGAAAATTAAAACGGCCCGCCCCTGAGATAAACTTTTTCTCTCTTCTTTTTAACGAAGCCTCTTCAACGATATGAAATAAGCCAAGCTATCCAAGCAAATGAAACCGCGACCTCGAAGATGACGGATCGACGGTGGAGCTTTCTGACAAAATCGAACCGGCAGGCTCAGTGAATACCACCTATAGGGTGCAAAGTACCGTTTGAACAGCTTCTCGCTGAGACCGCGGCGGCAGATAGATGTTCGCACCCACACTCTGTCTCCGGGCTGAAAGTGTATGTCGCGACGACGAATGCTGCAGCGGCCAGTGTCGACACGTTGCTGATCTTAGATTCGTACTCGGGCGAGCTGGCGGACTTCTTCTGCTCGTTGAAATGGTGTAACACCAGTGGTCTCTTGAACCGCTGTGTTGTAGGCGAACGTGACATACCGCAGGACCTTGTCCCACGTCTTGTGTTCCATGTCGACGTACATCGACACCATGCCGGCGATGGTCTTGTATCGGCATTCTCTCAGCCCGTTAGTCTGGGGATGGTACGCTGTGATTCGCCGGAAGTTGGTGTGACTGAGACGGAGGATCTCTTGCATCAGTTGAGCCATGAACGATGACCCGCCATCTGTAATCAGAACGTCGGGAGCGCCGTGCCGGAGGACAATGGACTCCATGAAAAACTTGGCGACTTCCACAGCAGCCCCTGAAGGAAGGGCTTTCGTTTCTGCATACCGCGTTAGATAATCTGTGGCGACGATTATCCAGTGGTTTCCCGACGTTAACGGCCGAAAAGGGATAAGTAGATCCCTTTCGATCTGCTGGAACGCTACAGTTGGTGGAAGAATTGGCTGCAGGAGACCTGCCGGCTTCGTCGGAGGTTCCTCGCGTCGCAAGCATTCATGGCATGATCGTGTGTATAAGTGGACGGTTTTGGAGAGCTTGGGCCAGTAATACTTTTCACGAATACGTGCCAGTGTCGGGCTGTAACCAAGGTGTCCGGACGTTGGGTCGTCGTGACAGGCTTGAAAGATCTCCTCTCGAAGGTCGGTAGGGATTACCAGCAGCAAAGGCGAGTTGTCCCCGAAGTTCGTTTTGTAGAGTACACCTTGTCGAATGGCGAAGGTCGGCAGGGGTTGTGAGAAAACACGTGACATGGCACTCCCGCGCCCTTCCAGGTGCTCTATTAGTGCGCGCAGCTCAGGATCGTCGTGCCATGTCTCGTTGACGGCGTGCATGTCGTCGGTGTTGACTACGCCTAGCGAAAGCAGTCGGCGTCGCTGTGCTTGCGGCCTGACTTGTAGACCACAGTCATGTTGAACTCTTGTAGTCGGAGACTTTATCAAGCGAGGCGTCCTGGCGGGTCCTTGAGGTTCGCAAGGCAGGAGGACGACTAGTGGTCTGTTACTACGCGGAACGGATACCCGAACAACTACGGACGAAACTTCAGGATTGCACAGACGACCGGAAGGCATTCTTTTTCAGTCGTCGAGCAAGTGGAGCAATTTCTTTCCGCCTTGGAGAGTGTCCGACTGGCGTAGGCGATGACTCGCTCGGTGCCTTCTTGCACTTGAAACAGTATCGCTCCAAGTCCTGCGTTACTAGCGTCCATGTGAATTTCGGTTTCCGCATCCTGGTCGAAGTGTCCTAAAACAGGAGTCTGGAGTCTGCGCTTCAGCTCATTGAATACCTGTTGCTACTCGTCGGCCGATTCAAACTTTTCGGCGTTTTTCGTGAGGTGTGTGAGTGGTGCAGAAATCCTGGCGAAATCCCGAACGAAATGCCAATATCAGGCACATAGTCCAAGGAATCTTCGCGAAGCCTTCTTATCTGTTGGCGCAGGAAATGCTGCGACGGCGCGAATCTTCTCTGGGTTTGGGCGAACGCCTTCGTTACTAACCACGTGACCTAGGAACTTCAGCTTCTCATGGGCGAACCGACACTTCGACGGCTTAAGGGTGAGTCCGGCGGTTTGTATGGGTTAGAGAGCAGCTCTGAGTAGTCGCAAGTGCTCGTCGAAGTCACCGGAAAACACTACGACGTCGTCGAGGTAGACGAAACAGCTCTGCCACTTCAGTCCTGTCACTACGGTGTCCATAACACGCTGGAAGGTTGCTGACGCCGCGCATAGTCTGAAGGGAATCACATTGAACTCGTACAGTCCATGCGGTGTGACGAAAGCTGTCTTCTTTCGGTCCCGCTCGTCGACTTCGATCTGCCAGTAGCCACTCTTCAGGTCCATCTATAAAAATATCGAGAGTGGCGCAGCCGGTCTAGCGTGTCGTCGACGCGGAGGAGTGGTTAAGTGGACAGATGTCTTTCTTCGTCACCGCGTTCAGCTGCGGGTAGTCCACGCAGAACCTAAGCGTTCCGTCCTTCTTAACCAGTACGACTGGAGAGGCCCACGGGCTGCTTGAAGTTTAGATTATGTTGTCGTTCAGCATCTCTTGAACTCGCTCCTGGATCACCTCCCTTTCTTTTACAGAGACTCTGTACGGCGATTGATACACAGGGTGCGCGCCGTCCTCAGTAACCATGCGGTGCTTCGCAACGGCAGTTTGGCGCACCTTCGATGACGTCGCAAAGCATTCGCGGTATTCGGCAAGGAGGTTAATCAGCTGCCGTCGTTTTGGGCCTGGATGCTTGGGGTCAATATCGAGCTGCGCTGTCGGCGTACTTTCTTGCTGAGGTGGCGAAGATTCTTCAATAATCGGGGCGATTTCGGTGGAGTTCCAGAGTTCTTCGACGTGGCACACAGCTGCACCTGTCGTGAGGTGTTGCTTTTTCTTCCGGAAGTTCGTCACGAGGACCACAATGCGCCCATCCTGAAGTTCAGCGACTTGGTTGCCCCTCGGAAACACAAAGTTGGGACCATTTGAATGCTTTCTATCTAAGATCCGACAGATGACGAAGAAGTTACCTCTACAGAAAGTGTCGGGGAAAGGGAGTTTTTCTATCTAAGATCCGACAGGTGAAGAGGAAGTTACCTCTACAGATAGTGTCGAGGAAAAGGAAGTTTTTTTTTATCTAAGATCTGACAGATGAAGAAGAAGTTGCCTCTATGGATAGTGTCCAGGAAAAGAAAGTTTTTCAATAAAAGGTTGATAGTCCAGCAGTGTGTGTCTTTGTTTTCTCCTCTCCTTCGCTTTTCCTCTACGTCCAGCTGGTATTCAAGGAAGCATTCAGCTACTCCTCTTGCGACACCTATTCCTCTTCCCAGGAACAATTAAAGGTTTCCTTCCAAAACAACGTCGCCGCAAGTAGCTGCATCGGTTGCGACGGTTACGACAACACTTGAGTGCGGCGGCAGGTTCACGTGGTCGGCAGCGACTCGGACGGCGGCTGGCGCTGTTTGGGCTTTCGCTGAGGGCGGAGCAAGCATCCGCAGTGTCAGTCTGTCAGTCTGTTTTCTTCAAGGTCTTTTACAGCGTCGTATTCATACAAAAGGTCCATGCCGAGAATGACATCTCTGGTACAGTCTTGTAGAACAATGAATTCCACAAGACACGTCTCGCTGTGAATTTCAGCGTGAGCAGTAAACCTTCAGACAGGGGTGACGACATGTCCTCTTGCAGTTCGTACCTGCGGCGCATCCTACGGCGTCGTAACTTTTTAAAGACGGCAAGAGAGCCTCCCACTCAGGACTGAGTAGTCTGTTCCGGTGTCCATGAGTGCCGATGCGTCGTGGCTGCTGAAAACAACCTATAGGATGTTGGGCACCATTGCTGGAGCGTCGTTGCGATGCGTGGAGTCGGGAGAGTGGGAGCGCTCCGGCGTTTTTGGAGGCTCTTTACGTCGTCCGTCCACGACAACGTCTCCTCCGGGAGTCGCCGCGCTTAGTTTTCTCGGCGGGAAATTGTGGACAGGCTATCTCGACGCGACCAACGAAGAGGCGACACGTGACGGCGCGTGGACGGCGAGCGGGATCCTCGGGGATGAGTTTGAACAGAGATGGTGGCCGGCGCAGGAACTCTTCGATGTTCCTCGGCCGTTCCCCGCCCCTTGGGCGAAAGGATTTCGGCGCGAACCCACGAAGCTCCAGCTGCTGGTATGGGCGTCGCCAAACGCATGGTCGGCTTCCCTGCAGTGGTAACACAACGGGCGTCGGTCGGCCGTCCTCCAGACGTCCGTCATCCTCGGCGAAGGTTGCTCTGGGCAGACATACTGCGCAACTGGAGGTACACGTCGCGGTGGCGCCGTTTACGGGTGAGCAAGGGGCGGCGGTCGTCGGGCAACTGTGGCGTAGCTCAGCTTCGGTGGTTATGGAGTGGCGCTGACGAGAACTTCTGGCTGCAGCGCCTGCTGAATTTCTTCCCGAACAATTTCGGCGATTGAGGGCGAAGCTGGGTTTCCGGCGGCAGGTACAAGCTTCATAATGTCTTCCCGCATGACGTCCCCGATGATCTCGCGGATGCCCGGGGCGTTGCAGCTGGAAGACGAAATTGGAGCAACGCCGGGAAGTCGCTGGTAGTGTCCGGCGCGTGCTATGAAGGCACGTTCCATATTTGTTGTCTCAGCGACAAACACTTGAACGGACGTCGGTGGGTTGCGTACGAGTCCACCGAAGATGTGGTCTTTCACACCACGCATCAGAATACTCACCTTCCTTTCGTCGGTGGCCTGAGGGTCGGCGTGGGAGCTCAGGCGCAAGACTTCTTCCATGAAGCTCGTGACGCTCTCATTGGGGTCCTGGGTCATTGATTGCAGCAGGTCTTCGGCCCTCTCGCTTTGGTGTTGACTGGCGAACGGACGCGTCAGCTTGTTCTTGCAGAGGTCCCATGAGGTCAGCGAAGGTTCGTGGTTTTTGAACAAGCAACTTGCAGTTCCTTCAAGTGAAAAACAGAGGCTCTGCAGGCGCGGCTCGTCACTCCATTTGTTGTGGCGGGCCAGGCGTTCGTATGGGTAGATCCAATCTTCGATGTCCTCAGAGATCTACCCGAGAAAGGGAGTAGGTGTCCGCGGAGCGACGTGCTGGACGACGCGCGGGTGGTCATCGTCGGGATCTTCTTACAGTTCTCGGGCAAGCGACCAAATTTGGTGTGTAGACCTCTGGTACGACGCCCTGCTCTTGCGTCGGCTTCCTCCTCGAAAAGTCTTCTTTCGCTGGGGAGCGGGCTAGCACTGCGGGCCCTTGGAGTGGTACGCTGCATGGCCACCTCCACCAAAATGTCACGAATGATAATTGATAAAGGAGATAATATCTGGAGAAACTAAACGTTTAATGGGGCGAACTTGTGTCCAAAACAAAATGAAAGAATGTTAGCGTTGCAGGCGTTGATGTCGGCGAAACAGCAGGATCGAGCGCTGGGGCAAGGCTGACCCCTTTTGTCCACGCGAGTGCTTCTGCAGCAATCGGCATAGAAGGTTCGGCGTGTAGAACATTCGAACCTCTTATAAGCACCAGGGTTCTCAAATTTACGAGAACGAGACATTTACAGAAATAACAAAATGGTACCTCCGCTGCCGGAAATCGAACCGTGGCCCATTGCGTGAGAGTCAAGCGCTACAACCGTTCGGCCACAGACGCTTTTTCTTTACTGATTGCCATGGTAATGTACAGGTAACGCATACGTATGAACGCTCAACCACATTCCAATGGAGGGAGGATATTCTCTTACAGGAATGAAAGGTTTTGGATTTAAAACTCCTTCAAACCTTTCAATTCTTTGAACATACGCAACCTTTCAGGGGCTGGCTTGGGTTTGTACACTGCTGTCAGTTCACATACCATCTGCGTGAAATACTTTCGAACAGAGAGTGCGTTAACATCCGCGTGCCTAACAGCCATGCAACTTCGCCAAATGCCGTGAAGACCGACAAGCATGATCATATCTAATGAAACAATCTTATTTGGATTTGTGTTTAAAAATCTAATACCATTGGGGGTTACAGGTAGGTCTTTTTTGATAGTTCTCTGTTGGACATCCCAGAAGAACCGGGCATCCCAACATTCCAGAAAAACATACTCAATTGTTTCGGGTTTTTTACATAAAAAACAATCAGCGCCCCATGGTACAAAAATGTTTTTGTCTTTTAACCACGTCTTCACAGGCAGCGTATTTGTATGAAGCTTAAAAAAGGTTTTCACCGCTGGCTGAACGTACATTTTCTTAACTCGGCTTAGAACGTCTCGCTCACGGCGTTCACAGCACCTAGAGCGATACAAAGACACAGGGAAAAGAGCGTCATATAAATCTCGGGTTAAACTTTTCGCGTCACTTCGGACAGAAAATCTAATGAAAAACGAACCGACAAAAACTGAAACGCAGTGACATCTTCGTGCAAGAATGCACTGAGTAGGCCAAAATCAAGATTACGCGACAAAACAATAAAGGAAAGCACATGTTCAGACAGTCTGGTTTGTAACACTGTACGTAGAAAAGGATCAGCTTGATCTCGGAGAAACATAAAACGGGAGAAAACCTGTTCGATCCAGAGGTGCCACAGCGAAAGACCACCTTCAGAAACACGACAAAAAGGGTTGTCGCGGCTGCGTCCTTCCCAACTAGACTGGCATATAAATACGGCACAAATACTGTGTAGCTTTTGGAGATTCATGCGGGAACAGGTGATGGCTTGGAGGACGTACCAGACTTTTGCGATTAAAAACACATTGCACACCGTGGCGCAAGTGAAAACTGACAATGCACTTCCTTCAAATTTACGCGTTGTTTGTTTGGCTTCGTCAATCACTGCTGGCCAATACGTATTGATTTTTTTATAGTGCTGAAGAGGCACCCCAAGGTAGGAGGAAGGCGTCAGGAAAAAAATTATATTTTCAAAGAGCTCCAGTCCCGCGCCCCAAGAGCCATACCAAAACCCAGCGCATTTCTGCCAATTAACAAAAGCCCCGGTTGCTTCACAAAAGTTCGTAACCATAGACACTGTTTGAGAAATGCTCGATTTGTCGCGGAAAAACACAGCCACATCGTCCACATACGCTAGCAATTTTACCTCCGTGGAAAGTAATTGAAACCCTTGAATATTTTCATTTTGAATTAGGCTGCGACAGAAGGGCTCTAGATATATATTGAATAATAAGGGCGAAAGCGTACATTCCTGTCTCACAGATGAGAGCACTGGGATAAGTAACTTAGGCGTCCGTTAACGATCAGTTGCGCAGTACATCCGCTATACGCCATTTGCACGCACGCAAGAATCACTTGTCCCATCCACACATGCTCCAGTACAATATACAGCACACTTTGTTGTACACGATCGAGGGATTTTTCTAAATATATTTGCAGCACCGCTACTTGGTTTAGATCCATATCGCAACACTCAAGAACACTACGCGTGCAATGATTGTTCGTAAAAATAGTTCGCCCCTTGATCCCACATGTTTGGTGTGTACTAACGATTTTATGGATGACAGTTTGAAGCCTTCGCGCAAGCACATTCATAAAAATCTTATAATCTACATTGCTCAAGGCAATGGGTCTATAATTTCTTACATTTCTTAATTTTTCTTCATCGGCTACTTTCGGAATAAGAACAGTGTGTCTATTTAAAACCAAGGCGGCAATACTCTTGTCTCGTAGGCCTCTAAAAGCCCTCTATGAAGTTGTTGTGCTAAAAACGTTTTATATCTTTTGTAAACAGCCGCTGTGAAACCATCAGGGCTAGGCGTTTTTCCTGCCTGTAGTTCATCTATCGCAGCACTTAGTTCGTTTATCTCAATTGGCTGTTCAAGCCAAGCGGTCGTTTCAATCTTCGCAAGTTTTAAAAGGCGTTATTAAACTTCGTCAGATTGAGGGCTTCGTCTCGCTGAAATAGCTGACTGCAAAACTCGACGAATGCATGCCCAATCAGTTCTTCGCTGGTACGTATCGAGCCCTGATTCTGTATTTAACAGATTATCGTTTTACTTGCGTATTGCTTTTCTCTGCTAAGCGCTCTTTTGCTAGGTTGTTCACCAAGAAAATATTTCTTGGCACGCGATCTAATTACATCACCTCTATACTTTTCTGTCTCAATTACCGATAAACTATTTTTGTCATCCCTGATCTCATTAATGAATTTACCAGGATATTCACATTCTAATTTGAAAAGCCTCCTTAGATCTGCCAGCAGTATTTTCTCCCTCAGCATCGCTTACGTATTTCAAGGTATTTGATCGCTCTAATGCGGCTAACTTTATATCTTGCTTCATCACCTCTTATGACTCAAATGAGCTCGTAAAATAGTTACTTGTCGTAATCTCCAGCAGTGTTTGTAATTTCTTAGTAAAGGTTTCGTCAGTCTAAAAGCTTAACGTCTAATTTCTATAGATCCCAACTGAAGAGATTCTTTACTGCCTTAGCTTTACCCAGAGTAAAAGTTACCAGTACATTGTCCCTGAAAATGATTGGTAGAGCTTTATAATTGTCCGCACCACTCAAACGTTATACTGCCGCATAGGCTCTGCCAAGTCGAGCGTTACTAGACGAGCAGAAGTGCGTATAACGCATCGTTTCAATTTGTTTTCTGGAAATGGCCCCATCATAAAGGTAATGTTCATCGACCTTATGTTTTAACATCAGTGCACTAGCATCTCTTTGAATATTGTTGTTTCACCTGTCACTGGGCTCACAGACGCCGTTAAAGTCACCTAGCAGTATTAGTTTTTGTGAACAATTAAGAAATCGGCGAAGGAGGTAAAATTATTTCTTCTGGCGTACCTGATTTGGGCAGTACACACAAAGCGCCCTCCATCTCATTTCAAACATCGAAAAATCACACATAATAAGCCTACCAACATTATCAACAGTTATATCATAGTCATTCGAATTTAAAGCCCTTCTAATAAATAATAGACAACCCCCGACGAGCCACTGGCGTGACTGACACAAACATCGAAATTGGCTTGAAAAGGCTGCACCAGCTACTCGGTATCTTCTTTACTATCTACTTTTGTTTCCTGAACTGCGACGATGTCAAGCTCCTTATGTTCCAGAACTCTCCGTATTTTATACTGTTTGCGTCTCGTGGACATGCCACGAACGTTCAAAGTCCCAAATTTAATTGAGTCTACAAGCTGTGCCATCCTCGCAGCTCCACACAATTCAAACAAACAGGGACGCCCTCACCGAGTACGAAGTCCTTGGCTTACGACCCTGACCCCCCCTTCCCTCGAGGGACTAGAGGAGCCTTCAACTTTGGCTTGCCATAGGGGGACCACCCGGGTACCGTTTTCCACGGCGGCTCGGCACCGTGAGGCACCTTGGGAGCGCCTTCCGCGACATGCTCGGTCTCTCTTGCCCTTTTAAGTGCCTGGGCGCCAGCGCTGGCCATAGGGATGTCCGCATTTTCCTCGGTGTCCGTGCAGACCGGTAATTCCTCGAACTCGAGGCTTTCAGTGTCCGTGCAGTCATCACCGCCGGGTGCACCAGCGGTTAGGTTCACAATTTCAGGTAGTCTCTGGTGGACTTCACCGGAGGCCCCTTCTTTAACATCAGTAGTCACTTCTGGCGCCACTCCAGGGACCTCTTCGTCCCTAGTCGCCTCCGCTTCTCTGGCGTCCGCTTCGTCCATGCGAAACTCTGATGTTTTTTTCTTCTCTCATGGGCTCAGCGACAGCCGTGTACGTCCGCACGCACTGGTCAGTCTCATGGCCAAACTGACGGCACTGGTTGCAGCGGGGTACCCTTTACTCTCGACGAATATGGCCAGTGCGATGGCACCTTAGGCAGAGAGGCGCGCGGCCTGGTGCCACCACAAGCGTCATTCCCCCAGCCATTTGCACGTGGTGCGGAAGGTCCTCTACAGTGACGCCTGCCTTCAGAGTGATTAGAGCGGTCCTCATGTTCGACTCGATGGACTCACACCCTTGGACGGGCCCCTTCTCCCTTGTCACCTCGGTAACTTTTCCGTAGAGTGCCAAGGTGATACGCACCTCGTCGTCCGGAACGTAGTGAGGCAACCAGTGAATGTTCAGACGCACGCTCTAGTCGTTGGGGTCGAAGACAAGGCAACGACGCTCCTTCCCAGTAGTTCCCGGGCTTCAACCAGCTTCTTCTTGCTCTCGTTGCTTCTAAACGTCGTCAGCCACACGTGGTTCATTTGGTAAGAGCCCAGCGAAACCACGTCAGTCAGAAGCCCCATACTGCTCAGTGCGTCGCGAAAGTCCTCAACTCGATACGGGCGTCCTTTAACGTCCGCGTGTAAAAATACAGAATTTAAAATAGCAGATTTCGTTGGCAGCGGTGGCAGATGAACAGGGTAATTCGATTAAACAGAAGATATCACCACGGACCGTCTGGGCCGTTATAGCTGCTCCGACGGAGCTCGACATTCCGCGTCCTCACGCTGCGGTGTCCGGAAGTGGAATCCCGTTCGGCCACAACGCGCTTGCTTTGAAACGCGTGTGACAATATTAAAGCATCGAATGCTTTAGAATATGTGCACCGTAAAAGTTGACTGTTAGGGCAGCAGTTGTAACGCTTGTGGACTATTTCTGCTGCTGGTGTGGCACCGCACAGAAGTTCGGGTGATGTAAAAGCCTGTCCAAACAGGACACTTCAGAAATCGTGAGCCGACACAGCACCGACATAAGTCGCGCAGCAATCCGCTTCCGTCCGTTCTTTTTTTTTTAAATTTTGGCCGGCGGGAATGGTTTCACTTTGCCAAAGTTTGCTTGTGTCGTTCACGGTAATCTTTAGCATACTCATCCTGTGGGACCGAAGAGCCACTCACACGTTCTGTTGGCTGTCGGTCAATCGCTCATGACCTCCGCTGCTGTTCAAGTCCTGAAAACTGAAAACGGAAAGACACGAGGGCGAGGAGGTGAAGGCTCTTCGCGCCAGCCGCGAGTCACGGCAGTACAGACAGACAGGCAACAGGAACACCATTGGCATGTAGCGTGTGAAGACAAGTCCGACGAGCACCGAGGTCACCGAAAAGCGGAGGAGGTGAGGAGAAAAGTCGTGATGTTTGCCAGGTGGTGTCCAAATTGGACTGCCGGACTTTACCTTCAATAGAACTTTTCTGTGTGCTCTCGTCCCCAGTCACCTAATAGGCGTATCCGGTATGGGCGTCGAAAAAATACTAAAACGTTTCAACGTGTAACTAGTAAAAAAATAAGGGGGAGGCAAAACGATAATGTGTGACGGTTACGCTTATATCCTAAGTGTCGTCTATTGGCGAGGCGACGGCAAAACAATATTTTCGCCCATACTGGAAGTGACGACAATTCAAGATGGCGGCGCCCTTGAAGAAAGGATCTATCCTTTTAACGGAGATGTGTCGCCTCACGATTTCTGAAGTGTCCTGTTTAGACAGCCTTGAAACCTACACAAGTCTTGCACGTGTATTTTAAGCCTAGCGGAAAAAGAGACAGGCGTCGGAGGGTGCGGTCTTTATGAGCTCCGAGGATACCTTCAGCTGACAGTGAAAACGCTCCAACATGATGTTGGCAAAAGAGTGGTGTGTGGTGGTCAGGATGTGTCACGCTCATAGGACTTGGGTAAGTGATGCGAATAACGCAAACCCAAATTTGATTGCCCTCTCCGTGGTGATGGTCGACGGACATCCGTAAAAGGAAATCCAAAGCATTGCATGAATGTAAGCTACGGTCTTGGTGTATTGTGTCTGAAAGTGTTATCGTCTCCGGCCGTCTTATATCATATTAACGCTAGTGAAAAGGTACCTTAAATCTTGGCATGGCTGCAAGGGTTCATCAAGGTCAAAATGAAGATGGACGAAGCTCGCCTCAGGCAGCCGTAGATTAGGAGGTGACTACTATATACATAGTGACTTTGGCACCCTGGCACTGGAGAGAGTTTCTGTTCTATCAACGTCAGCTTTTATGCTGGACACTAGATAACAAGTGGTTATCAGGCGCTGTGTGCAACGAATTCCAGAATGGCTGTCACTTCACAAATTGACAAACACTACCCTCCAAAATGGCAGAAGAACGAAGTAGCAAGGTGTAGCACTTTAGACATCGCAAGTGATTGTTGATTAGTCAAGCTGTAATGTACTAATGTATTTTAGTTCTAGACAGAAGAGTTTTTGACGTTCGGCAATAGGTCTAAGAAAACATATTGTGGTGGCATCGCTTGAAAGTTCACGCGACAGGGCTGAATGTAGAAGGCCTTCACTCTGGGAAAAGCGTTAACTGCCGACTTTTGTTTTGTAGCGTGAGCTACACTGGCCGAGGTTGAGCAGTTTCGATTGGCTCGCATAATGAGCCTTGCTCCGTGCTGCGCAAGCGCGAGGAGCAGTGACGTCACACGGCGCACAGCTGGCGCGCCGGAGCCGCCGCCGCCGCGGGCTCCGCCGCCACCGCGCGCGCCTCGCCGGTCTTCGCGTTCCAGAGGAGTGCCGTCATATCCGCGACAGACGCGAGCAGACGCCGAGGGAAGCTATACAGACGCTAGTTTACGCCCGCGGAGTGTACATGATGGAACGCTAGGACGCCGCTTCACGTCACCATTAAATGGTCGCGTCTCGCGGACGCTATCGGAAGCGCTTCTTTTGTGGTCGCGTCTCGTGAACGCTACAGCTTCCCCTGGCCGAGAGAAACAGGCCTATAGCCATGGACAAGGAGAGCGACATTGCTCCTCAGTGGCGCAGAAGAGCGGCGAAGCTTAACTCGGATCCCGAAGTAGTTGCCCGGCAATTAGCGGTTGAGCGTAGGAAGACCGAACAGAAGAAGGCTAAACGTGCTGCGGAGACATCGGGGCAAAGGGAGGAACGTCTAGCAAAGCGGCATCGCCAGGAGGCTGAGCGACGTGCCCGACCATCTCAGCAGCAGCAACAACAAGACGCCGTCGATGACCTAAAGGCTCGCCGATTGACTGACTATACGGTGAAACTTAGCTAAAGCGCCAGTGCGACTCGGACCTTCGAGACGGACTTGGTAAACAATACGTTTGGATATGTGTGCGACGTGTGTGAAAGACTGTGGCACATGAAAGACTTGACGCCGGTAAGTAGTGCCATGCGTGATACGTTGAGTTTAGCGGCGCCGCCTGAGTGGGGTGAAACCGTGGCGCGGGTTTGTACAACGTGCAAGAACTTTCTCGTTAAGCAGAAGATTCCACTCTTTAGCGTTACCAATGGGTATCGTTACCCGCCTATGCCACCAGGTCTGCCGGTTTTAAACGATGTGGCCGAACGTTTACTTTCGCCACGGATTCCCTTTGTTCAGATCCGTCGTCAGCGTGTTACTACACTGACCACCGAGCCGTCTTTGTGGCAATAGAGCAGCAACCAGACGTTGAGCAAAAAAAAAATAAATATACATGTGTCACATAATGCGTATACCGTGTGTGTGTCATTGAAGCAGCAGTAAGCATGATAATCATGCTAATCTTAGACAACCAGGAAAGCTAAGAATAACCAGCTGAACCTTAGCTCACGCTACGTATATCCTGGCATAGCCGAGCTAAGCCACTGCACATTTTTTCGAACGCGTCGGATGTCAGCCGTGAACAAGGATGGAAATCTCAGTTATCGGATCTGACGAGCAGAATAGTTTGGAACATGAAACTTCTATTTGGGATTCTGGTCAAGAATCATTTATCTGAATAGTAGCTGTACAATTCCGCGCATCCCATTTTATACTTTCCAACTCTCATCTCACCTCCAGTGTAACTGCAATCAATTACACTTTAGCATTACCACTTTTATCACAATGCACAAATATATGTTTTTGTGCTTGTTTCATAAGATATATAATAACAATTCTATCCTTAATTAATGACTACCAACAACTCCATGCATTTCAGCACGCGTCACTAACCGCCATAAAGGTGGCATCCCGTCCTGTCACACAAAATATTTTTATAGTATTCTAGTGCCAGCAATTAATAAATGTGCAATTATCTTCCCCGAGTCATTGTGGAAATCCTTGATAACGAGAATTTTCAAACTTCCGTGGTCAACATTTTCCTGTAAAGAGCCCCAACTACTATATACTCTTGTTTCTGTAGGCTTTGCTGACCTTTACCTGTCTTTCTTTTTCAACTCAAGTAACCCAGTAACCTCTGGTCATAAGGGAAAATATACAAATAAATACATAGATAAATAAATAAATAAACTTCGTTTGGTTTGCTTGGAATGCGAAGGTGTAATTATTGTGAATCGTCACATGTTATGAAATTTATGATCGGCGATGACAAGACTGTTTTGAAACTAAGCTGGCCTGCAAAACCAAGGAGCCCCATTTGTCAATATATATGTGACATCTGGATTGACCGGTTGATTCAAGTTGCTTGGCTTAACAACCACTGGTGTTGAAAAAAATTACTTCTACATTAATTCTGACATAGCCGGCATCTCCCACCTGTTCGTACCCAACCGTCGAGTGTAATCGCCTGAGATGTAGCTTCCGGATTTCCGTAATAGCCCCTCATGGAAGTTGGCGACTTCACGAGCACTTCTCCGTTTTCGTTCGGGCCAAGCACTTTCCCACTCTCGATGTCCACAACCTGACCAGAGATAGCAAATACTGGTCAGTATTTTGTTAACTGCCATTCTTCTATCACAGTATTGACCATCAGTTATACAAAAGGGTCGAACTCCTTCTAAATTGTGTATGTAAAATAATCGGTTGAAGATAAGTGTGAATTGCTCACGTTTTTTTTAGATGACAAGTTTTATATAATTGCTTGCAGGCATCTGCGTTTTTCGGATTTATTCTAATCAAATATTTATGAGAATAGCAACTGAGGGAGAGGGGGAGGCAAGAGTGTGAGGGGAGGTCAGAGCACTGAGTTCTGGTTGGAATGGTTATCGGGTATACGCCATGTTGACTGTTTGAACGGGTTCGAACGCGTTTAGACAGCGGGTAGTGACGAAAGCAACTAGCTTGTCGTGTGCCCACTGACTATTGCAAGCAGAGCTTGGCACTCTGACGTTGCCGCGAGCTTTTGTCTCCTCGTCTCCATTAGTTTCTATTCGTATTTACAACATTTAGTTTATATTAACATTTAACCGTACCCTTTAAGGCCCGTTCACACTCTTGCAACCGAGCACGACGGAAAGAGACGAGACTTGTTAAAACCTCTTAAAATTTCTTAGGACGAGAGAACACACTGGCACGCTGGCGCCATCTAAGCGGTGACCCTGGAACTGCATTTCATAAGAGCGAAGGTTTTGCGGTATTTCCGAGGTCAAATGTGCGTAATATCTATAAGAAAGGCTCGTTTATAACGTTGAAAAAAGTTTTTCGAGCCGAGAAAAAAAGGATAATGCGCGAGAGAAATAGAAAATATGCCGGACCGCCAAGTGTACACTGTTACCCAATAGATGGCGCCAGTGTGTCCTCTCGTTGTAAGAGGTTTCAAGGAACCCAGTTTTAAGAGGTCGCAAGAATGTGAATGGGCCTTAAGGCTCTCATTTAGACCATTTAGACCTCTGGTGCTAAACATCTAGACTCTCAGAAAAAAGTGCTATTTGCACCCCTTGTCCCACATAAGATGCCCCAAAACTTCAGTTCGACAGCACTGACGTTGAACCGACGGTACCAACTTCACGAGCGGCTTGATAGCCCAGTGGTACGACTTATTAAAATAGCCAATGTACGTCTTCCTGACTACAAAAAAGTAATCGTGCTTTCCTTGGCCCTACTGCAAAACATGGGTGGTTTTTTTTTCTGTTCCCAGATTCCCCAGAGCTACTCAGTCACATCTACTTGCACGTTCCTCGTAAGTCTTGCAGACTTTATACTTTGTTTTACGCTACCGATTTTACCATGCTCCACCCATGACTCACCTACAACTGACTTTCAACCATTTAGAACAGATTTGTGGGAATACTAGTCTTGATATTTTTGATGAAGAGCGTAAATTTCGGAAGTGTGTTGAGGCTATTGTTTTTTCCTAGCGTTTCGCTTTTATCCTGTTTATCATTTGACTACTAATTCACTTATTGATAAGTGCATTACTAAGGATGCGTTAAGCTGTTGGTGGGTCACTGAAAATAAAAATAAATATATAAATAAATTCGCACTTCATCTGTTTGATGAGGCATATCTCACCGTTCTCAAGCCTCTCCTAATAGTAGGGGCCGTCGGTTCGACGTCAGTGCGCTGTACGTCAAACCAAAGCTTTGGGGTGCATTATATTGCCGCGCGCGCAGCTTGTCAAGTAGGCAGCGCGCGCGTGGCCTGACGGTTATAGCGCCTGCCTCCCACGCGAAAAGCCAGGATTCGATTCCTGGCCGCGGGGAAGCTTTTTTGTTGACATCTAATGTAATGTTCTGGTAAATTAGAGAACCGTGTTGCTTGTTCGAGTTTAGAAAGTTCTACACGCCGAACCTTCTACGCCGATTATTCCAGAAGCCTACGCGTGTACATAAGGGGCTTCGCGTAGCGAGCCAAGTCAGTTTTCGCCTCAGCGTTCGATCCTGCTGCTTCGCCGCCTTCGACGCCCGCGACGCTCTGCTGTTATATTTATTTTTCCTTTTATTTTTGGGCACAAGTTCGCCTCATTAAACGTTCAGTTTACTCAGTCATTCGCCGCTTTATCACTTGTCATTCGTGACATTTTGGTGGAGGTGCGGGGTACCGCATGCCCCTGCCGCGTACCCATCCGAGGGCCCGCAGTGCAAGTCCAACGCCAAGCCCACGAAGAACCACCGAAGGCACTACCGAGATCCGGTTCAGCCGTCGCACCCAAGGCCTACGCCCGGAATTCGGACTTCTGCCGACCAGGACCAAGCAGCCAACGAGGCCGACAATGAACGACCAGCAGTTGCAGACCCCGGCCGCTTCAGCCGTCATCTACATGCCCGTCGCACCACGGACGGCTGCTCCATTCCGCGGGGAACTTCACGAAGACGTCAAAGATTGGATCGACCAGTACGAGCGCGTCGCCCGCCACAATGGCTGGACCGACGAGCAGCGTCTGCAAAACGTGTTTTTCTCGCTCGAGGGGACTGCCAGGTACTGGTACGAAAATCACGAGTCGTCTTTGACAGCTTGGGACGTTTTCAAGAGTCGGCTGAAGGCGACATTTGCCAACCAACACCGCCGAGAGAGAGCCGAAGACCTACTTCGAACTAGAACCCAAGGGCCCAACGAGAGCATCACCGGGTTCGTGGAGGACGTTCTACGCCTGAGCGCACGCGCCGACCCTGAGGCTACAGAAGAGAAGAAGGTTAGAATCCTCATGCGGGGCGTGAGGGACAACATCTTCGGCGGTCTTGTTCGTAGCCCTCCGACAACCGTCAAAGATTTTGTCACCGAGGCGACAAACATCGAGCGTGCCCTGCAAGCCCGAGCCAGTCACTACCATCGACCACCCGGACTCGCTGCCCTCACGCCGTCTAGCTGCGACCTTGGCTCCAATATTACAGACATCCGCCAGGTCATACGAGACGTCGTCCGGGAAGAGCTCAGGAAGCTGCTGCCTGCTGCCAACCAGCCGGCTTCGCTGTCGATAGCCGAAGTGGTACGCGACGAAGTTCAGGGGGCAATTCAACCGGAGGCTCCTGTCAACGTAGCAGCACCCGAGGAGCCCACCCTGACCTATGCTGCAGTTTCCCGACGACCGCCACCAGCTACTCGACGTTACCCGGTGGCGCCGCAACAGGACTCACCAACGCAGGCGTACACCCGACGCCACGACGAACGACATCAGCGCGACCGCCTAGACCAACCTGCGCCAAGAAAGACCGACGTCTGGAGGACGGCCGATCGACGCTCGTTGTGCTACCACTACGGGGAAGCCGACCATATCTACCGCCGTTGCCCCTACCGGCAAATAGGGCTGCGCGGCTTCCACCCGAGCGACCCACGCCCACGCTACGGTGAGCGACCACAGGAGATTGAAGAGTATCGTCGACGACCTCAGTCTCCTCCGCCTACACCTCGCTGCGGGTCCCGGTCGCCGTTTCCAGGTCGTCCAGCCTCGCCGATGCACCGACCTCGTCGTGAGAGCCTGTCGCCCATTTCTCGTCGGGAAAAGTAAGTGCGGCAACGCCTGGAGGTGGCGTTGCCGAAGACGACCAAAGTAAAGAGCCTCCAAGAACGCCGGAGCACTCCCACTCTCGCGACGCCACGCATCGCAATGAAGCCCCTGCAACGGTGTCCAACAACCTAAATGTTGTTATCGACGGCTACGACGCATCGGCACTCGTGGACACCGGAGCAGACTACTCAGTCATGACTACTCAGTCACTACTCAGTCACTCAGTCTCGCCGCCTGCGAAAAGTTACGACGCCTTGGGAGGACCACAAATTCGGACCACCGGAGGACATCTTATCCCGCCTGTCGGAAGTTGCACTGCTCGCGTCGAAATTCACGGCAAAACGTGCCCTGTGAAATTTGTCGTTCTACAAGACTGTTCCAGAGATGTCATTCTCGACATGGACTTTTTGTGCGAATACGGCGCCGTCATCGACCTGGGTGAGAACAGATTGACGCTGCGGAAGCCTGTTCCGCCTTCAGAGAAACCCCAAACAGCGTCAGCCGCCGTCCGAGTCGCCGCCGCCCACGTGAACCTGCCGCCGCGATCAAGAGTTGTCGTACCCGTCGTGGTCGATACAGCTACCTGCGGCGAAGTTGTCCCGGAAGGCAACCTTCAAGTGCTTCTGGGAAGAGGAATAGGCGTCGCAAGAGGAGTGGCCGAGCTTCAGGATGGGCGGACTCTGGTCCTCGTTACAAACTTCTGAGATGAAACGCAACACCTCACGAAAGGTGCAGCCGTGGGCCACGTCGAGGAACTTCGAAACGCCGCCAAACTCGCCGCGATCACTGACGAAACTTAGCCACCTCAGCAAGACTGTACGTCACCAGCGCAGCTCGACATTGACCCTAAGCTTCCGGGCCCGAAACGACGGCAGCTGCTTAACCTCCTCGCCGAATACCGCGACTGCTTTGCGACGTCGTCGAAGGTACGCCAAACCGCCGTTGCGAAACATCGCATCGTTACCGAGGACGACGCGCGCCCTGCGAATCGATCGCCGTACAGAGTCTCCGTTAAAGAAAGGGAGGTGATCCAGGAGCAAGTTCAAGAGATGCTGAGAGACGACATAATCCAACCTTCAAGCAGTCCGTGGGCGTCTCCAGTAGTGCTGGTTAAGAAGAAGGACGGAACGCTTAGGTTCTGCGTGGACTACCGACAGCTGAACGCGGTGACGAAGAAAGACGTCTACCCGCTCCCCCACATCGACGACACTCTGGACCGGCTGCACCACTCTCAATATTTCTCATCGATGGACCTGAAGAGCGGCTACTGGCAGATCGAAGTCGACGAACGGCACAGAGAGAAGACAGCTTTCGTCACGCCGGATGGACTGTACGAGTTGAAAGTGATGCCCTTCGGACTATGCACGGCGCCAGCAACATTCCAGCGTGTCATGGACACCGTACTGGCAGGCTGAAGTGGCAGAGCTGCCTCGTCTACCTTGACGACGTCGTAGTGTTTTCAACTGACTTCGACGAGCACTTGCGACGACTCCGAGCTGTTCTCCAAGCCATACAGACTGCCGGGCTCACCCTCAAGGCGTCAAAGTGCCGGTTCGCCTATGACGAACTGAAGTTCTTAGGCCACGTGGTTAGTAACGAAGGCGTCCGCCCAGACCCCGAGAAGACTCGCGCCGTCGCGGCATTCCCAGCACCGAAAGACAAGAAGGCCGTGCGAAGATTCCTCGGACTTTGTGCCTACTATCAACGCTTCGTTCGGGATTTCGCAAGGATTTCCGCACCGCTCACAAACCTCACAAAGAACGCCGAGAAGTTCGAATGGGCCGAGGAGCAGCAGCAGGCATTCGACGAGCTGAAGCGAAGACTCCAGACTCCTCCTGTCCTAGGACACTTTGATCAGGATGCGGAAACCGAGATTCACACGGACGCTAGTAATGCAGGACTTGGAGCGGTACTGGTTCAAGTCCAAGAAGGCACCGAGCGAGTCATCGGCTACGCAAGTCGGACGCTCTCCAACTCGGAAAGAAATTACTCCACGACTGAAAAGGAGTGTCTTGCGGTCGTCTGGGCAATCACGAAGTTCCGCCCGTACTTGTACGGGAGCCCGTTCCGCGTAGTCACAGACCACTACTCGCTCTGCTGGCTTGCGAACCTCAAGGACCCTTCAGGACGCCTCGCTCGATGGAGTCTCCGACTACAGGAGTTCAACATGACTGTAGTCTACAAGTCAGGCCACAAGCACAGCGACGCTGACTGCTTGTCCAGGGCTCCTGTCGAAACACCTTCCGGCACCAGCGACGACAATGACGACGAGCGCTTCCTAGGAGCACTGACCACCGACGACCTGGCACGACATCAACAAAACGATCCTGAGCTGCGCGCTTTAATTCAGCACCTGGAAGGGCACGGGAGTACCGTGCCCCGTGTTTTCTCACGAGCCCTGCCGACCTTCGCCATTCGACAAGGTGTACTCTACAAAGAGAACTTTGGGGACAGCAACTCGCCGTGGCTGCTGGTAATCCCGGCTGACCTTCGAGAGGAGGTCTTTCAAGCCTGCCACGACGATCCGACGTCCGGACACCTTGGTTACAGCCGTACGCTGGCCCGAATTCGTGAAAGGTATTACTGGCCCAAGCTGCCGAATACCGTTCACTTCTACACACGGTCGTGCCACGAGTGCCAGCGACGCAAGAAACCGCCGACGAAGCCGGCAGGTCTCCTGCAGCCGGTTGCTCCCCCGACCGCACCGTTTGAGCAAATCGGAATGGATCTACTTGGTCCTTTCCCACCATCGACGCAAGGAAACCGATGGATTATCGTCGCTACAGATTATCTCACACGAAACGCCGAAACGAAAGCCCTTCCTGCAGGGACTGCTGTGGAAGTCGCCAAATTTTTTATCGAGTCCATCGTCCTCCGGCACGGCGCTCCCGAAGTTCTGATCTCAGACCGTGGATCATCGTTCATGGCCCAGCTGACGCAAGAAATCCTTCGTCTCAGCCACACCAGCCATCGGCGCACAACGGCGTACCACCCGCAGACCGACGGGCTGACAGAGAGACTCAACAAGACCATCGCCGACATGATCTTCATGTACGTCGACGTGGAGCACAAGACATGGGACGAGGTGTTGCCGTACGTCACATTTGCCTACAACACGGCCGTGCAAGAGACCACCGGAGTGACACCCTTCCAGCTGGTTCATGGTCGCAAAGTATCGACAATGCTGGAGGCGATGTTACCCTACGAACCGGCTGTCGACGGAAGCGACGACGCCCCGGTGGTTGCCCAACGGGCAGAAGATGTCCGCCAGCTCGCCAGACACCGTATTCAAGCCCAACAACGAGTCGACACTGGCCGCTACAACCTTCGTCGTCGGGACGTCCACTTCCAGCCCGGAGACAGGGTGTGGGTGTGGACACCGATCCGCCGCCGTGGTCTCAGCGAAAAACTCTTGAAGCGCTACTTCGGACCCTACAGAGTACTTCGTCGACTCGGGGATCTGAACTACGAGGGGATGCCCGACGGAACACGGACTTCATCACGCCGCCCTCCACGACCAGAAGTCGTCCACGTCGTGCGCATGAAGCCGTACTACGCTCGATAGGACTGTGGACCTTATGTGTTCCAAATGACTCTTTAGCTTACCGTTCTTTTTTGTTTGGTTTGTTTTGTGCTGCATCGGGGCGATGCACTTTTTAAAGGGGGGGAGGAATGCCGCGCGCGCAGCTTGCCAAGTAGGCAGCACGTGCGTGGCCTAACGGTTATAGCGCCTGCCTCCCACGCGAAAAGCCAGGGTTCGATTCCTGGCCGCGGGGACGCCTTTTTGTTGACATCTAATGTAATGTTCAGGTAAATTCGAGAACCGTGTTGCTTGTTCGAGTTTAGAAAGTTCTACACGCCGAACCTTCTACGCCGATTATTCCAGAAGCCTACGCGTGTACATAAGGGGCTTCGCGTGGCGAGCCAAGTCAGTTTTCTAGGGGTGTGCGAATATTCGACATTTTCGAATAACGAATCGAATATTACTCTATTCGATTCGTTAATCGAATCGAATAAAAATTTTCAAAACTTTCGAATATTTTTCGAATAATTTTCGAATAGTCGTTACGGTGTCGCGCCACGAGATTCCCTTCACAGGCGTCCCACAACGCGCCGGCACGCCTGTCATACGTGCCCGCAAGATGGCAATACATACCCTCTTCTCCTAGACAATGATTATCATCATTGGCAGCAGCAGTTTCTCTCTACGTACGTTGCTGTTGCCTCCATTAGGAACCCGCATGTAAGCGATTTGCCGAGAGACGAGACAGGCGACGTCGACCCGCTTCGCTGTCGCTCTGTCAGTCGCGCGATGAGGCAAGCCTCATGAAAGTAGCGTGAGCAAGCGACCAAGGCGATCAGGACGTTTTCAGAAATCGAAACACAGAGCGACGCGTCGAGCGGCAGTGAAAAATCTCCGCCGCTCGAAGCTGACTCTCTTCGCTGTCGCTCGTATCGCCGCTCGTTAAATCGCTTACATGCGGTTCCGGGTTCGACCGCTTTCGCCCGAGACTGCTCGCGCACGATTTCGGAAAGCGTGTCGTGGAGAGATCAGCGGTACCGTGCAACCAGAACTGGTTGCAACAGTACCGCCACTCTGTATGAGCGGAGTAGTATGGTAGAAGCGGGAAGTTGCTCGAAGACAAAGTACAGTAGGGTGTGGAAGTTTTTCGGCCGCTCCAATGCAACCAATTGAAGAAGCCACAACAGCTGCTTGTGTCGAGTCTTTCTCAACACTATCTATGGTTGTTCCACCCTTTGAGTGTATGAAGATGTTGCTTTTTGATGGCGAAAGTAAAACAACACAATGCGTTTTCCCAGAATCTTCTCAGATCAGTGAAAACAAGGTTCATGGACGTTAGCACACAGGCACATCCCGCCCTTGCCACCTTCCTTCATCCTCGATTCGAGGCCATCTGCTACAAGAAGGAATAAAAAGAGAATGTAGAGTTCCTACTAAGTACAATGCGTCAGGATGTACCGGGCTCAAGCGAACTGTGATTTTATGTTCAGTATCCGCGTGAACCGTGATATTAAGTTTAGCATTCTAATATTTTAATAGCTTTTGTCTCTATTTATTTATATATCGTTAAACTCCAGTCATTATCGTCAAGTCGCGTTTTTACAATAAATTTAAGAAACATTTTGGAACAATAAAAATAATTTTATATTCTCTTCTTTAGTAGCTCTCTACTTACTATTCGAAAACTATTCGAAAATTATTCGATTCGTATTCGTATTCGATTCGGTGCCACAATTATTCGATTCGTATTCGATTCGGTTTCAAAAATCACTATTCGCACACCCCTACGAGTTTTCGCCTCAGCGTTCGATCCTGCTGCTTCGCCGCCTTCGACGCCCGCGACGCTCTGCTATCTTTCTTTTTCCTTTTATTTTTGGGCACAAGTTCGCCCCATTAAACGTTCCGTTTACTCAGTCATTCGCCGATTCATCACTTGTCATTCGTGACAATATGGGACAAAATGGTGTAAGATGATACCAAGGGTGTAAGACGACACCCTTTTTTTAGAGTGTACCCAGTATATCTCTAAACGTAAGCCGCGTACTTTCTTTATTTATCCGTGAACAAAACAGTACCCCAAAACCTCGGTCATCCATCAAGTGTTCCCGTCGTAATATCATTCGGGCTTTCAATCTTGATATGTTTTCTACTTATACCGAATTCGGGTGGTCATTTCCCGGCAAAATATTTTGCCATATCTCCGGCAAGGGTGTTCGCGTGGTCAAAGTCTGGCGAGTGCGCGCCGTTCGGGGGGCGCTTCTCAGGCGGGTGCCGGCAATTTACCGGCACAATTTTCGCCCGAGCTTCAAGAGGTCGGGCAGCTTGTCTGCCAGACTGTATCCGGTGTCGTCATATCCGAATCGGGAAAGGGAACCAAACGAAACAATGCTCGCCGATAGAGTGTTCGAGTAGAAAACGAAGCCGTTGAGACAGACACCCCTCTGTGGTCCGAGAAAAGACAGCAATAACAATGGAGATAAAGATAAAATATTTTAAAGGGAGCTTGCGTAAGATCAGTTAGCTATGGGGCACAGCGTGTTATTATACCGCTGTAAAAAAAAATGTATTCATAGTGCTGCAGCTCGAGACTTGAACGCGCCTTACTATTTTAAAGACTGGGCCAAATGAAAATGCCGATGATTCCAGAAATAAAGGTAATAACAAGAAAATTAAATATAAACAGCGACGCTGGTGAGCTTTCTGGGAGTTTGTAAGATGGCAACAGTTCATCGGGAATCTAAACAAAATATATTAAAATTTCTTTACCCCCATCTCAGAGTCCGAATATATGTTGCTGATGCCTAGAGCGTGCGTATTGTATCATAAAATAATCGAGGAAGAAGTTAACAAAGTTCACGCGCGACCCAGGCAAACGAAAACGCCAGTTGCCGGCGCTTTGTGTTCGGGTGGAGAGGGTCACGTGGTGCGCCGCTGGCGCGGTTTTGGTTGCCTCTGCCGCCGGCGTGGGCTCGCCGGTGATTGACCACCCGAATTCGCCATTAAAAGGACACCGAAATGACAAAAAAAAAAAAAAAAAAAAACAGTTTTTTAAAGTGCTTAGATGGGAGAATTATTTTTCTGAAGCTTTCCACGAAATGTTCTTTCTCGGCAATATTTACGCCGTTAGATGCAATTTCGGGGGGGGGGGGGGGGGGGGGGTAGCCCTGCTCTATTGACGGTGCACACTACGTACAAAACTAAGCAGCTTTTCTCGGCTCTCACTTGATGGAGGCATGCGCCAGAGGTCAGGGCGTACAACCCGGCCATTTGACGCGAGAGAAGGGTCGGCAGCAGAATTTATAACCAAACCCAAACCGGAAACCGAAGGAAAACCGTTATTTTTGACCGAACCGGAAAAAGACCGGAAGCTAAATCAAACGTTTCATATTGATCCCGAACCGCAACAAACTCATACTATCTTGTGGTGGTTATTGGTTCACTGAAAAACGTTTCGGCGTAATAAAGTGTGAGCCACGCGCCTTTGTGCGTGGCGGCACCAAGTCACGTAAATATTTGCGACGGCGTTGTCAGCCACGCTGTGTCGACTGCACGAACGGCAGTGACGTGGAGACAATTAATAATGACGAAACAAGAAAATATATCTCACGTTTACGTCCGTACACTTCTCTACTCCATCTCATTTACGATGAACCGCAATTAAAGAACGCCAAGAGTCACCAAGTGTCCCGTCTCCTTCCAGATGGGCGAAGCGACGCGGGGAGCGGGAAGTCACGTGACCAACTCCGAGCTATGCATTGACTTGGGTAGCTCGTAGCATCCATTGCGGTACATCGTAAGATTAAACAGAGTATATATGACTATGCCAAGAGGCTAAATAGCTATTCTTTGTTTTTTGTGTATATGTCCTTATTGAAAATCTCTCTGAGGGGGACTTCAAAATATTTTGAAGGGTGTGAAGGGGACTTCAGGAATTTCTGAGATGTTTGAAGGGGGCACCGATATTTCCTGGTGAGTTCGTTGGCCCCGTCAGAGGCTGTCTTTAATGTCTGAAGTGCCCTTTTTAATGCCTTGAAATCTCTAAAAGCCTGTCAAGAACGTTTTTAATGCAGTCGGCAAAACCTTCAGGCTTTTGAGATGTCTGTGGGGCCACGGCCTAGGTCGAGAGAACACATTTCGCAAAATTAAAACATAGCTACTTATTTAAGGACAGAACGAGCGGGTTGATAGGAATAATTAAGCTTGAGGAAGAAAACGAGTAGGGACGGACAGCCACAAACTTCCATGGTTGTCCGTCCTTCTCGTTTTCTTCCTCGAGTTTAATTAGCTACCTATTGTTTGCGACGGGAAAAAATAAGTATTTGGAGAATGCCGATCGTATGTGTGTCCGGTCAGATTTTTATTACTGCCCTTCTAACAAACACGAGTGGGCTCCTGGACCCATCTATCACTGCCCGGGTTTTCGATCTCCAAGGAGGCCACTGGGGATGACCGCCCCACTTGGAGAATCGACGAGGCGCGGGACGAGCGGCTTTTCCAAGCGAAGGCAATTCTGTCCGCTCAATGTGTGTGTGTAAGCGTTGTAAATGAAAATGAGGGGGAAAGTGAGAGCCACTAGAGTATGTGCACAGGGCGCATTTGTCACTGGCTCGGGGGGGGGGGGGGGGGGGGGGAGAGAGAAAAGCAGGGAGGTATTGGGGAGATAGAGTTGCAAATAGAGGCGAGGGAGGGTGGGGAATGGTCGAAGAAGCAAATCGGGAGGAAGAGAGGGAAATACAAGAATCCAGCCGGGAAAAAAAAAAAGAAAACCTGTTGGGCAAGGAGGAGCCACCGGACCGGTTGCGTTGGGGGAGGAAAACTCGGGGAAACCGCGCGGGAGCCATTTGTCCCTTTTTTGTCGCCTGGCAAGTTCTCCGACTTGAGGCGCGCGCCCGGTGGTCTACTTGACCGGCCGCGCTACCCGCTCGTCCACGGGCTCACAGCGATTTGATGAGGCCGGTATCCTCAAGAAAGGTGAGCAAGATCTTTAGAGCTCTTTCCTTGGTGCGTCTGTCGCCTCGTGTCAGCAAAATCTTGACTATTCGTTCCGCAGGGAAGGCCCAGCGCGGCATGGGATGCTGTCATGGCCGCCCTAGTGCCGTCGCGCTCCGTGCAAGCGAGGAGGAGGTGCGTCATATCTGTCCATTCTCCGCAGTTCAGACAGCGCGGGTCGGCATTTCGGCGTCGCGGCGGAGGCAGTGGAGCCGCACCGAGGTCAGGGGTCATGGCGCAGTTCGTCCGGATGCGGTGGACGACGGCGGCGACTCGGCGACTCGTGCCCCGGCGGGGTCTTGCCGGGTGATCCCCGGCCGCGCACCGCTCGTCGGGGTGCGCCGCCATGGTCGCTCGGCGCACAAGGAGTCTGGCGTCGGCAAAGGAGCCAACGCTGGACGTCCAGAACCGAAGCCTGGTCGTGCACGTGACGTGGTCAGCCAGCCTGTCAGCTTGCTCATTGCTCTGGATGCCGCAGTGACCAGGGGCCCACTGGAAGGCTAGGCGATGCCCAAGGACCCTCAGCAGGATGGCCTCTGCAGCAATCTCCCGCGCCAGCCGGTATCGGCCTACTCGCCGCAAGTCAGGCAAGCGGGGTCAGCGTCCCACCGCAGGTAGTGCCTGCGCACCGGGTTCATGGCACTGTGGGTTCTGAGACGGTGAATGACGGCCGCTGTCCGGCCCTGTTCCGTGCGCCTCTTCGTCCGTCCGGCTACAGAAGGATCCAGCTAGCGAAAAAGACGCCGAAGACGCCGCCGTGACGGCATCAGGGACGACACCATGACTGTGCTCGGGATTTCTCAAGAGTGGCGGGTGCTGCTTGCGAGCTCGTGGTTTTCGCCAAACGTGCTTCCTTAGTCTGTGTATGTGTCAGTGAGGTGCACCTGCTCGGTTTTATTAGCTGAACTACCGTATATCAGGAAATTACCCAGCGGCATTGTGCGTACTTTAAAATATTTTGTTTCGTGTGATAAAGAACTCAGTTGTCCCTATTTGGTTCGATCGCTTTCGTCTACAGCTGCTTCCGTCCGGGATTGAAGAAACGTTGGTTTTTATCGCCTTTTTGAGTTACAATATGCATGTAAAACTAAATGTCTGAAATAAATTTTCAATAGCGTTTTGAACTGCGTTTTTGTCTATGATTCACAGTCATTTGCGCGTCTAAAGGTACATTTATACTCCAACGTAACGTCGTCGGGCGCCGCGTAGCGCAGCGCGCGCAGGTACTTATTGGTTGCAGATATCGAGTTCCTGGTTGCCGGCCAATAAAAGGCGCGCGTTCTGCGCTACGCTGCGTTCAGTGCGCTCAACGTCGGAGTATAAACAGCCCTTTAAGGGTTGATGGGCTAAGGGGTTTGGGCTGAAGGGTTGAGGGGATGTGGGGCTGAAGGATTTTCTGTGGGGTATCCTTGAAGGGTTTTTTTGTAGGGTATTTCTAAAAGGTTTCGAAGGCCCGTGAGGTCCCATAATCCTTCAAGGCTGATGGGCCCTTTAGAATTATTTTCCATAGGGGTGTCAAAATCAGTATAAAATATATCAATATAAAAATAAAAGACGTTTACAACTTCCTGTAACGCCGAATTAGAGCGCAGCTCTTGAGGAGGAGGAGAAGGGGAGGGTACTGAGGGGAGGGTATGCCGCTTCTCCTCATTCGTGCCCTCTCCTCCTCCCTCATCTCCTCCTCCTCTCCTCCTCATCCCTCCTCCTTCCCTCTTTCCTTCTCCTCCTCCCCCTCCTCCTTCCCCTCGTTTCCTGCTTCTCCTCCCTCCTCCTCCTCATAATGCTCCGCGTGGCGTGACATCACGTGACGTCTCGTGGCCCTCATGATGTCACGTGACCCTTGTGACGTCGCGTGACCCTCGTGACGCCACGAGTCCCGCGAGTTGCATTAGGGGACATTTCCCACGATGCACCCCGCGGTTAAGGCGACAACGACGGCGACGGCGACGCTGACGCCGCTCAAGCCGGAAACGGGCGCCTAAGAGCTGCGCTCTAAAACAATCGGCGACTGTAAACGCTCGTTTGTTTTGCAGTGGCAGAACCTGGAGGCGTCAAGAGGCGAAGCCACGAGGATCGCGACACTGCGGCGCCAGTTGCCGGGACACCACTCACCCAGAGCTTTGGTCGCTGCATGAAGAATTTTTTTGGACGCGCATAAACACTTTTTTTTAATCGCGCCTGTTTTCTGTTAATAATCTTTCAACTGCCCTACGCTGTTTTTATACGTTTAACTCTGTCGTTTGAGGCGTTCGGGCGTGCGGAGTGGGTAGTTTACGGCGCGTGCTAGTGTCTTGGTGTCACTGTGTGTGCTGGCTGATTCACTTTACATGTGAGTATACTGTACGTTGGTTTACCATGATGATTTTAACCCGACAATGGGCAGAAGGAGGAATTTTTTTTACAATTGAAGAGAAAGCAACAGAAAATGTCAGCGTCTTTGTACGCTATCTGTTCCTGTTTTGTTTCTTCAAATATAAAAGGAAAATGTCCTCCTTCTGCGCCAGTCTCGGGTTAAAATCATCATAGTAAACTTCCATCAACTCGCCTGCGCACTGACTGTAATTTCATTAATGTACATTGGAGCTGTTTCCGAGTGCCTACATGACAACGGTACTGGTGCAGAAGGGTGCAGAACGGTATTGGTGCAGAATGATGTCACAAACCAAAATGGTAACTATATATTTGCTTTGCTTTCCGCAACACGACTTGGTGGCCAGTTTGTTTTTGTATTTCTAATGCGGATGACGCCGTGTTGAACAGGCTTTTTTAACCACTGAGAGCTCTGAATTTTTACTTTTGTTTAGTGCAGGAAACAGACGGGCGGCCGCGGTCTCAGAAGTGGTTTGAACCGGTTCGCACTTGGTGGAACCTGTAACCGAACCGATATTTCAAATGCATCACTGAACCGGATGCGACGCGGAACAAAATGCAAAGCTACTGAATTTGTACCCGAAATGAACCAGCATGAAAAGCGTTGAAGCACAGCGATGTAACTCAGACACCGCCGTAAAGTCCAGTTTGGGACAAGATACTGGACGAAAGTATTGAAGTTAAAGGGACACTGACACCCCCAAAAAAGCTTTTTTTTCATTTTTTGCCAGGCGCTTCATTATGGTGTCGGAGGACTACCCAATTAATATTTTGCAACAGAGTAGCGTATATTTTTAATAAAGCCAAAAGACGCAACTGCTCGAAACCGAAACCAAAACCCGCGCACTGTCAGAGAAGTGGAAAGGAGAGAGGCGGAAGTCACGTGGCTACACCCGACCGTGCGTTTTTTTTAATTTTTTTTCCCCTCTGGGTAGCAGACGACATCCGCGGCGGCGTAGCGGGAACTGCTTGCTCTTTTGCAGTTATGTTTGTTCCGCTCGCTGTTCTGTACTCCAAGATGAGTTGTTTTGTACATTGTGGAGTTGGAGATGAGTAGTAAGTGCTTGTGGTGAATTTCCATGATCGGCTCCGAAAAGAATACACCCAAGATGTTGCGTGGAGAGCTGGCTCACATGTCCTGCGTCCGAAAAAAAAGTGGCATTGTGCGACAGAGTTTCCGAAAGATCAACGCGATCGGGGCCAATGGCTGGCTGCAATTACAGTAGAGCATTACCGGGCACCTCAAAAAGCGGACGCTACCGGATTTATATGCTCCTTGCATTTTGTGCAAAGTGATTACATTGAGTTCGCAGGTGTCAAAAAGGAAATACCATACCATTTAATTCAGCGACGTTTCGTCCACAACATTTGTTTTTTTCTTGTTTCTTCAGTGATAATTGTAAAAAAAAAGAAGTGTAAACATCGTAAAATGGTTGAAAAAAAGAACAACTACAGCTCACTGGGGATCGAACCCTGTCCTACCGCGTGTGAAGCGGACGTCTTTCCCACTGAGCCACTGGGGGATCTCTTTCCACTGTAATAATACTGCTCATAAACTCGAAGTTGGAAAGTGCTGCCGATTTTCCTTCAGCAAAAGCACTCTCGGGTCGAAGTCGGGAAGCACCACGCATTGGCGACATTCGCACCAAGTAAAGAAATCGTACGCGTGCATATTCAACTCGAAGTAGACACGTCGTGCTTGACGTTTGCGCGAGCGATGTCTTCAGCCACGAGAAGGGAGCGACGGCTCGGCGACGTCTTCGTGCAAATCGGCTTGCTGGTCGGGCGCGTCGTACGGGATGAATACCAATTCTTTTGATCAGTCCCAAATTTCTCTTTTAAAGGCAGACAGAATTCACCGGTACCGCGAGCGACAGTTCTGAAGTAGAGGTCCCACGCGCGTCGTCCGCTGCCATCGCCGTCCCCGCGAGTCCCACGATACGCGAAACGACGCACGCACAGAATGCTTCCGGTTCTCTGTGGAACTTTTTTTTTTTTCAATCAACGTATTTGCAACTTTTTAGAAGCCACAAAAATGGGTTTCATATTTTTTTCTAGTTTTAATTGTGAGTGTGTGCCTTGAGTGACCAATGACTTTGATTAAATTTGGTGGTCGCTTCGATACCTTAGAAAACGGCCCGTGACCACGGAAAAGAGAGTGAGTGAGACTCGAACCGGCCAGTTCTCGATCGGCGGTTTTCGGTCGGAAAGAAACCGAATTTCGAGCCGCAAATTGTGTTCTGGGTAGTTGGGCTCTCATATGTCGCGTACAACTAAAAACCTCGGCGAGCATAAATACCCTGTCAGTGTCCCTTTAAGTACTAAATTCCTGCGTCATAAAAAAGTACTGGGACCACAACTCAGGTTACGTGCCCTGCAAAAGATCTTGGGTAGAGTAAAAATACTTTGAAATGTAATCCACTTTTTTTTTTTAAATATATTGGTTCGGGGGTAAATACACTGGGCACTCCTTCTCTGTCTTTCTCTTCCTTGTGGGCGAGCAGAGAGGGAAGATGGCTTCTTTCTAAGTTGAAGGTAATTCACGATGGGGGAAAAAAGACGAAGTTTGGGGAAGCCGTATCAAAGCGTCTCAATGGTCGAACAGGCTGTAGCTGACGTTTAGGGTGTCGAACGGGTGGCAGAAGCCATGCAAGCGCATTGTATTTTAGCCACTCAATCTCGAACCCAGTAGCGCGTCTAGGTGGCAGCACCTCTTTGGGAAAAGGTGGATTACACCGTCATGATAAACATATGCCAACTTTAAGTCGACTCTACCTAAAGCACCACAATAATGCTTTCAAGCCGTAATAAACTCCGAAAGATACCATAATAATCTAACCAAACTATACTTATCAACAAATGTGAACAAGCTCACCTTCACTTGTACCATCGGAAATGGGAATCCAATGCCGTCCCACTTGGTTGAATTCATGGGAGGTTTACATATCCCTCCAATTTCCGCCGTTCCATAAGTATTTTGACGATATTCAGATCAAACGACGGCTCAAGCTGACTCAGAGTGCGGTCTGTGAGCTTTACACTACAACCAGTGACAGTCTTCAGGCTATCCAGCCGAATGCCTTTTTTCTCCATCGTCTTGGCAAGTAGGATAATCCAGGGCACACTCCCTAACAACGTGGTCACCTGCACCAACGTGAGGAGAGAGCTTCGAATAAGAGTAAATAAATAAGCTTCAGAGTAACAAGATTTGAGCCATATCGGCGCATAGAATATTTGGTATCAGCATTTGCCGACGCGCCTGACGGATGTTGCAGAAAGTGCTTTCCGCCGTCCTGCTTGCAAGATCTTCACAACAGAGAAAAACGTTACAGCGACGATCCTGCAATACAACATGCATTGGAAAGAAAAAGTCAAATTTCTAAACGATAACTGACGCAAGCGGCGCCCGTGCGGATCTTAGCGCCAAAATGGCGGTGTCCACAAAAGGCTGGCACATAAAGAAATGTCACGTGATGCGGACGCACGAATGATCGTTGGGACAAAGGAGTGACGATATTTTAAGCGTAGCTTTCAAGTAACTCTAGAAAAATGCAGATTGAGACTTCTGCTTTGAGTTTCCTGTATTTCATAGCAGAGAACAAATGTAGTTCCAGGGCTACAGCCATGCACTTTCATTTTTGACATCTTAGGATTCCAATTCAAGAGAAACGAAGGCAACACGCACAATTAATGTTTTTCTGTTGTTTCGGAGTGTGAGGGAATTAAACTGTAGATCACACTATGTTTCCGTGAGATACGCACACGATATATAGATGGAATGTACAGAACAGTAAAGTGTCTGAAGAGTTCAGAGTCAAAATAGATAAATCGGTAGTTTAGCCTTATATTGAAGTACAAGAAGTTTCGTCCAAATTGCGAGCTAAAAGCATAATTTTCGTGTAAGGCTCATCAAAATAATTTGCGCTGGAGAAAATCAGCCGTCTGCGTTTAGTTGTTATATCACACTCTTTTTGTTTACGTCTTTTGAATACCACATCAAAAGAGCCCAAAGGCACGCCTGATCTCGCCACCCCGCCGTCTCCTTCCGCAAGATAAAGTCCGTCAATTATCGTGAGCGTCACCATGGAGGAACACGCGAAAAAAGCGTCTGAAGCCAGCAACGACAGACCCTTTCATTCGAGTGTCGTCTGCTAAAGTGAACGTGGTAACGCAAGCTAAAGTCAGGAGCGCCGTTGTGGAGGTCGACGCTGAAGCGGTCGCCTGGTGAACCCTTGGCGGTTCTGGCGAGACTTTGTGCACGCTGGGGCCTGAGATTATAATGAAGTTTCCCCCGCGAAGCGAGGGGCGTCCGCGCTTAGCGTGGTTTGTGCGGAAGCCTTGCTTGGAGTTTACGCTAGCATTACTGCGTTGGTAGCAGACGCAATTAGCAAGATGGCGCGGCTGCAGCTGGCTTTAGACACTGCATTCGTTTGTGTGTCTCTTGATAATCGATGACCATAGCAGACGGACTTTATTGCTCGGAAGGAGACGGTGGTGTGGCGAGATCAGGTGCGTAGTTGGGCTTCTTCGCATTGTTTTTTAATCGGCGGAACACGAACGAAAAAGGGTCAACCTAACGATGTTGTGTGAGTTCTACAAAGAGCCTGAAATTTCGACCAGTGTTAAACAAAAAGCTAATTTTTTTGCTATGCGACGGCTGAATTTTTCCCCCTTTGAAACGGGACTAAAGTTTTAAACTGCCACGAAATGAAAGTAAATTAAGTAACTTATGTAAATGCTGCATCCATCATCTCTTGTGCCTCACACCAAGAAGCGCTAATATTACTTGAAGAGCCATGCAACAATAATCAGGTAAAATGAGTGTTGACTGGTGGATCGTTGTTTCTTGCAAGCAGCAAAAGAAATCAGAACCCGAAGCGATGTCTCAGCCTGTCATCCTCCCCCCTCTCCCACACACACAAAATTATATATATATATATATATATATATATATATATATACAGTGAAACCCGTTTAGAACAAACCCACGTACAGCGAATTATTGTCGATATCGAACTCGCAGAAAATTTAAAAAAGAATGCACGTCAAAAGTAATTTTTAAACCGAACAACACATTGGCTATATTAAACTCCCCCCCCCCCTCCCCCCCCCCCCCCCGCGAAGGTTTCGAAAAATGCGCGAAAAATCGTCTTCCCAAAAAGAGTAAGAAAGAAAGAAAATTCCAAAAGCTCACGTTGCGAAATAATTGAGCGAAGAGAAGCTATTCAGAAGGGGAGAAAGCTAAAAAATACGCACTGCACGCACGCACAGAAAAAAAAAAAAACTTTTCATCCCGAAACGGTTGCCAACGAAGAGAAGCGATTCAAAAAGGGAGGTAAGCCAAAACAAAAAAACTGCACGCGTGCAAAAAAAAAAAAAAAAAAAAAAGCTTTTTGGCGTGTTGTTACAAGGCGGAAGCGAAGAGATGAGAAAGAAAGAGAAGCTCTCGCCTTACAACGAACGCATCGAGCAGTTCGTTGTAAATGTTTTTTGCTATATCGAATTACTTGCTATGTCGAACTGATCGTAGCGTTTCCTGCCGTTCGTTATAAACGGGTTTGACTGTACATATATCTTGTGATCATTTCTTCGCTTAGTTGGGGCATTTAAAGTTTCCTAGACGTATATTCTACTGACTGCATATTGCCGCGCGCAGGGCCGAGAAAGCAACCCTTGGTCACGGACGTCCAGAAGGTTCTCGTTTATTCTTGCTCCGGACGTATCTTCTATAATTCTCCTGCTTTCTTCTTCTAGAAAGTGCGTGTTCATTCTCGCCCCGAGCGCGACGCTCGAACCTTCGTTGCCGAATCTTCGAGATAGTGATGCACTCTAGATAAGAGGCCACTCGCGACCTTGTCGAGTCAGTTGTTTCGCCCCAGCGTTCGACTCTGCTGTCACGCCGACTTCGACGCCCGCGACGCACTATTTTCTTTTGTTTCCTTTTTATTTGTGGGCACAAGTTCGCCCCATTAAACGTTTAGTTTATTCAGTCATTCGCCGCCTCATCACTCGTCATTCGTGACATTTTGGTGGTGGTGCGGGATATCGCTTTCTATGCCCGTGAAGCGCACCCCTCCAAAGACATCCCGACCAAGCGACGTGCTCAGCCCTGGAAGGCTACCTTTCGCCAAAGACACTGAAGCCCGGAGAAGCCGTCGTATTAGCGGTCAGTCTCCTGAATTGGGTTTGCTGCCGGACCAGCACAAGCCGAAGAAGAGAACGATGGCCAACCAGTCGGAGATGCAGGCCGCTCCTGCCGTCATCTACCTGCCCGTCGCACCACGGACGGCTGCTCCGTTCCACGGTGAACTCATCGAAGACGTCGAAGATTGGATCAACCAGTACGAACGCGTCGCCCGCCACAATGGCTGTACCAACGAGCAACGGCTGCAAAACGTGTATTTTTTGCTCGAGGGGACTGCCAGGTACACTCTTAGAAAAAAGGGTATCGATAGTCCTCCCTAAGGGGAGCAACGGTCTTGTAACCTATGTTCCTTTAGAAAGGGAGAAACCTTCGTCCCTGAAGCAGGGGAGAAAATAGTTCCTCCGTCGCCTGCATCTCAATATGGCGGCCCAGAATCGAGCAAATCGAGCTCAATAAGGCTTAACGAGGACGCTAAGTCTCTTGTACGGGACGAGAGGAGCAGCAAATAAAAGCGTAACACGAGCTTTCCGCGAACTGTGTTTATTTCCGAAGCCAGATTCCCCCCGCAGGTACGGAAACTTGCGTTTCGAAAGCAGTTACTCAGTCTTCTCGTCGTCAACACTGCGATGTTAAACGGAGACAACCGATACCCAGTTACTTCACGCACTTTGCGTCTTACCTTTGCTGTTCCTCGAGTCACAATTCCTTCGTCAACCGCACAACACGGAGGAATGGCAAACCAATCCGCGAAACCAAAAGCCGCTCTCAAAAGAAAAAACACGAAGCCGCTGTTTATGGCGTAGCGTGAAAGAAAGTTAAATCGCTTGCCACCAGATGGCAGGGTCAAGCAGAATAATTGCAACTAGCTAAGCTAGGTGGCGCTAGGTACCGCCTAATTCATGTTCTACAAAACATATTTTTATTTCCGCAAGCCATCATTGAGCTTCGCGAACTTCGGAAACCTGTACATAGCACACATGTACTCACATACGCATACTACAAACCTCACGTGAACATACATTGAGCGGATAGACATGCATGGCACATACAAACATCAATACAACGGCACACTAAACAGAACATTTTTTTTTATTGAATCCAAATTGCAGCACAAGGTGCTATGTCATAAAATACACTTTTTGCCCAACCACTTGTGGGCAACTATAGTTCCTTCATATTTTTGATCTCATTAAACAGGTGAGCCCACTCTGGCGAAGACTCTGGGGTCCTACAGTACACCGTCTGGACCTCGCTGACAACCTCGATGAAATGTTTATGCACCGATTTAATCCCGGGGTCAGCATGCCGGAATTCCATTCTGGTTTTCCATATACAAAACAAGCCAAGGATAATGAAAAAGTGGAGCCCTTAGCAAAAAGAGGCCGTACTTGAAACGAATTTGAAATATATTGAATATGAATATTCATTTTGTATTCATTCTGTATTATTTTGTCCGCATTCGAAATACGCACGTAATGTATTCAAAATATAACATAAATATTAATCAGAAAAGATTTTAGATATACCAAAAATATAATTCCTTCCCCCTCAAGATGTCATTTGTGTCCTAAAAAGCGGCTACACAATTTTTCTATTTTGTTAGTAAATGTATTTCTGTGGTATTTGAAGGCTCCACTAAATACATGCCACAACTACACATCAGAAACGAACACAAACACAAACACCATGACGCACTGGACACCTGAATCACAGACCCGCTGACTGCTCTAGAGCCTTATATAGCCTACATATTCAAGGTAATCATTTGGCCGGTGACCAGCTCTGCACTTATTAAGGTTCTAAGTATTTTATCTTCTCCTAGGGAGTCTGTCAAATAGGAAACAGTGTATTGAAGTTCGTGGACGATATCTCTTACTAAAAAGCATTGGTACAACTAATAATAATTTGGCGCAGTCGCTAAACCAATATCCACAAAAACGGCTAATAGAAGAAATGTTATTGCTTCTCTGCATAGCACCACTCAGGATGAAGCGAGTCAAGCTAGTTTCTTCACTTTAGAATAGTAATTTTGCTTTTCTTTACTTGTTGACTAATTAATATGGTCATTAACGTCACTATATTAAAGCCACTACTCACATCACATACAATGGCGAGTATACACATTCAGTGAACTAACATTGCGCTAACACAATTTCACGCCAAACATATCTGCTCACAGCTCTTGCTGAAGCTTTACAGCATCAGCAAGTGTTGTGGTTGTAGTTCCCGAACCCCGTTTGTGATTGGTGTGCAAGAAACTCATCAGGTGTGTTCTTGATAGAAAAAAGGAAACAATAACATAAACATCTCTGATTGAGTTGTGCGATGCTGCACAACTCAATTGACAAACTAATCAAATGTTGTATTTAGGCAGTTCAATGTACTCCACATCTGCTTGAAGTGAATTTCTGATAGGCGAGCTTTTCAATACTTTGGTAGTTTAAGTCAAACTACCAAAGTATTGCATTCAAAAGGTACTTAGGTACACAACAGTATTTACGATTTCCAGGTATTTTAAGAGCATTCTGCACATATTTTTGATCGCTGCCTTTTTTTATGGTTGGAGTCAATTTTGCATGAAATAAACTAATATTTTAAGGAATCTAATTAAAGGTATTTTGTGCCTACTAATTTAGTATTTACATATTTCAGAACGCATAAAGAGAACTTCAAATGTAGTTTAAATAAAGGAATTTTAAAACTATTTTCATAAATATATTTTAGAACTAAGTAAAAAAAAAGAAGTGTGTATTTTCGGTGTATTTTTTGTGTACTTACAATTATGAGCTGTACTTCAAATACACTCAAATTAGAATGCGGTATATTACAAACGTCTTAGTTTTCGCTAAGGGTCGTAAGGCACCGACTCACTCTCTTCAACCGTCAAGTATCGAATAGTCGCCGGGGACAACAAAAAATCTTTTTTCAATGTCCTTTGTAGGATGTCCCAAAAAAACACAGCGTCCCAACAGTAAATAAAGACACGGTCGATAGTTTCCGGTGTCTTACACAGGAGGCAATCCACGGACCACGGGACGAAAATACCTCTGTCTCTGAGCCAGGGTTTGACAGGCAATGTCTCGCTGTGTAACTTAAAGAAAAAGGACTTGACTGCCGGTGGGACGCACATCCGTTTCACACGACGGAGCACGTCTTGCCCGGGACACTGGCTATACAGTGAGCGGTACAATGGAGCAGGAAAGAGTATCTCAATCAGATCCTGCCGTAGTTTCTTTTTTGTGACTTCGCCAAGGTATTCCATGGAAAACCGGGCTTGTAAAAATAACACTGCATCTTGGACCTCTTTTAAAAACCCTGAAAGGCCAGCGGGTTCGGTGCAATTGCTTGTAACCTACATTGTGGTCAGGGCGTTCGCCAGTCTCATCTGGATTATGGTGCGCAAAAATGGATGGTTCTGATCGCGCAAGAAGAAGAAGCGCGACACGAGCTTCCGGACGAAAAGGTGCGAGAGGCCAAGACCGCCTGACTTGACGCTTCGGAAAAGGTTATCCCTCTTCATCCTCTCCCATCCGGACTTCCAGATGAAAGTGGCGAACACCCTGTTAAATTTCTGGATGTTCATCCTAGAACATGTTAAAACTTGCATAATATACCATAGTTTGGCTATCAAAAAAATATTGCAGACTGTGGCACGCGCAAATATTGACAGGTTTCGATTAACCCAGGTGTCTGCTTTCACCTTTAAGTCTTTTGCCACTCCCGTCCAGTACCCCATGGTACCCTTGTAGTACTCCAAGGGCACCCCAAGGTACTTACATGGTGCTTCTTCCCAATTAATGCCTGCAAAATATCGAGGCTTTAAGTCCCACCTGCCATGCCACACTCCGCAACATTTCCCCCAGTTCACCGCGGCTCCCGTAGCGTTACAAAATTATTTGGTGAGCAGAACAATTTCCATGACGCTCTCTTCGTCAGTACAAAAAACGGCAACATCATCAGCGTACGCTGAGACTTTAACCTCGACGCTATTTAAAAGAAACCCTCAGATATTCCTGTTAGCGATTACACTCAGACAAAAAGGTTCCAGATACAAGGCAAACAATAAAGGCGAAAGGGGACAGCCCTGTCTGACGGATGAAAGTACCAGGATTTTCTTAGAAACATTATTATTTATAACAAGCCTGGTGGTGCAGCCCTTGTACGCCATTTCCACTTCCTTTTGAATTAGTTCACCTGCATTAACAAACGCTAAAATACTCTTTACGACATCGTGCCTGACTTTGTCAAAAGCTTTCTCCAAATCTAATTGAACCATTGCTACTCTACCCCTACCCACAGTTTCAAAAATACTTCTCGCTACACGAATATTAGTTTGAATAGACCTTCCTTTTATCCCACATGTCTGATGATCCCCGATGAGCGTTCCAAGAACACTCTGAAGCCTGCGCGTTATGATTTTCTTGAAGATTTTATAATCTATATTACATAACGTAATGGGCCTATACCCCGTGACGCTAGGTTTTTTAACTTTATCTTCCGACTTCGGAAGCAAGACAGTATGGGCTTCCGCAAATGAAAGTGGTAAACAGTGGTTTTCATATGATTCGTTAAATGCGCTTAACAGTACTGGGCTAATGGCTTCTTTAAAGGTCTGATAAAATTCGGCACAAAGCCCATCAGGTCCGGGAGTTTTCTGCCTCGCTAGCGAATCTATGGCTCGCCGAATGTCTCCTAGGGTGATCTCCCCCTCGAGCCAAATTTTTACTTCCTCATCCAGCTTCGGCATAACTGACAAGAACTCATTAAATTTAGAAAATCCTACTGGGGTCGGTTTTTCCCCGAAAAGTTGTTCGAAGTGCTCAACAAAAGCTTCTTCGATTATATTTTTGTCCTTATTGACTTTCCCTTTATACTCTATTTCCTTAATCTCTCGTGTCAAGGCGTACTTCTTTTCTTCAGCCAGAGCTCGTTTCGTTGGCATCTCCCCCAGCAAAAACTTTTCCGCGCGAGCGCGGACCACTGCCCCTTTATATCTCTCGAGGTACATTTTTTCCAGCTCTAGTTTAACATTTCGGATGTCCTCGCTACTTGAGCCGGGTCTTTCACACTCCACTTGACAGAGTGCCTCCAGGTCTCGTCTCAACTGTCTTTCGCGGGCTCGACTCTGAAATCTGCTATTGCTTGCCCTTTCAATCGCAGCTAACTTTACGTCTCGCTTAAACTCTTCCCAAGCCGCGCTTATAGAAGGTCTTTTTTCGGTGATAGCCCGCAAGAGTTCGCTAACTGTAGCAACGAAAGGTTCGTCATTTAAAAGCGACCGGTTTAATTTCCAAAGCTTCCAGTTAAATTGATTTTTAATTTCTTTCCTTCCAATTTGAACATTTCCAAGGCAATGATCAGTAAAGAAGATTGGCCGCACACTGTACCTATGCGCTTGTCTAAGTGCGTCTGCTAAAACGTAGATGCGGTCTAGTCGGGCGTGCGAAGTATCTTGAAAGTGAGTAAAACTAACTCCCTCCCTTCCAGCGTAAATGGCTCCCACATCCTCGAGCGCACACTCATCAACAATTCTTTTTAAAATGCTTGCACTGCTGTCACTGTACGGTGTCAGCGCAGACCTATCCCTCTCTTCGCATACACAGTTAAAGTCCCCCATCAAAACAACAGCCTTGTCACACTCCACGTAATTACGCAAAACTGAAAAAAAAAATTCCCTATCTCTCGCGTTGTTCGGTGCATAGACGCAAATGACTCGCCACTGCACTCCTGACAGCACAAAATCACAAGAAATAAAACAACCACACTCGTCAATAACTACCTGCACACTTTCACAGTTCACGGCCTTCATTAAAAAGAGAAAACACCCCCCTGACCGCCCCACAGCATGAATTACAGCTATTTCGTATCTCCTGAGATAAGGATTGAGAGCTCTCTCGATGTTATCGTCTGTCTGCATTTTGGTTTCTTGTACCGCAAAAAAGTCCGGTTGCTCGTCTTCTACTAGTCGTTGCAGCTGGTATTGCTTTTTCGACGAGGAAAACCCTCGGACATTTAAAGTGGCGAATCTAAGAGCCATTGCGGTGCCACTACAGACAGACGGCGAGGCTACAATACAAAAAGCCGCATAAGTCAAATCGTGATATGACTACGAAAATACAACACTCTTACTTGACATCCACCTAAACAGTATGGCTCAGGTTCAGTGTTTACAGTTTCTTCACTGCGGGACCTTAGACGCGTGGCCCTCCGGTGGTCCCTGAGCGGCGGCGTGGCGCCGGTCTTTCTTGAATGTCCCCGTCTGCCACCTGTGGAGCGCCGACTCCAACAGGTTTCCAGGTTGACCCGGGTCCTGAGTTGGTGTTGGTTCCAGAGGACGCTTGGCAGAACCGCTCATAACGTCCATCTCGCCGTCCTCCGGGTCGTCTTGCCCTTGGCTGGCAGCCAGGGTTGGCCTGCGGAGGGCGTAGTCGTGCTCACAGTCGTCTCCCTGAAGGGCCGGGCCCCGTGCGACGTCGTTGTCCCCTGGCTCGGGGACGTCCCTATCGCCTGCTGGAAGCTCCACCGTGGCCGAGACCTTGGTTGGTGGGGTGTCTGCGGGGGTCTCAGCCCGCCCCTGAGGTTGCCCGCCCTCCATTCTTCCTCCTGCCGCCTCCTCAGCTTCATCTTGGTCTATGATGAGCTCTGAGGTGTCGTCCGCGGTGCCACCGTTGGTCACGTCTGCGTAGGTCTTCCTGCAGTCGTCGCGTAGGTGGCCGAAGCGCCGGCAGCTGTCGCATCGTGGCACACGGCACTCTCTACGGATGTGGCCGGTTCGACAGCACCTAAGGCAGAGCGGGGCTCTACCCGGGGCCAGCACCAGGGCCGTGCATCCTGGGAGCCGGAGTTGGTACGGCAGCTTCTCGAGCGTGACGCCTTCCTTTAGGGTCAGCCTCACGACTCTTGTTGTCGACTGCACGCCCTCGAAACCTTCGACGCGCCAGGCTTCTCTGCCGACGTCCTCCACCTTGCCGTAGGGTTCCAGGTTCTTTTTCACAACGTACGTCGTCAGGCAGGTGGAAGGGCAACCAGTGGAGCTTCAGCTTCACCTCAGATTTCTCCGGGTCAATGACGACGCAGCGCTTTCCTTTGACTTCCAAGGTTGCGGCGCTCACCAGCTTTTGTTTGGCCAACGACGTCTTCAAGGTCACCATCCACACATGGTTCATTTGGTATGAACCAAACGCGTCGATTTCGCCCAGCACCCCGGCTTTCTCGAGTCCTTTCTTAAAATCCTGGATGCGGTAAGGCCGAGCTGTTATGTCCGCATGTAGGAAGACTGAATTGAGGGCGTGAACGCCTGTGGGCAGGGGAGGCAGAACGATCCTGTAGCCTTCGTTCGATGATACAGCAGATCCGCGGCTATCAGTAGCCGTTGTTACCGCTCCGACGGAGCTCATATCGAGACGTCCGTTCGCTTCGAGAACCAAACGACGAATCTCACACTATACAGAACACTACACCCGAGCGCGCATCTCTCAATGCTTCTATAGTCGGCGTGTTATTATTCTGGAGTGCTCCAACATGTCAGCGCTAGTTTCTCTGGACCATGCAATTGAGATGCAACACTAAACTACATGCCCTCACAACAGTGCTGGGCTGAAGCGCTGTGGAAGCTACTCTAGCCTTTACAATGCAGCCCCCCAAAAATATAGTTGACGCCAAGTGTAGCTAGCTGTGAGACTCCTTTTTACCAAAAGCTCTGCCGAAACAAATTTGCCACCTTATATGTAGTACAAAAGAACCTCGCGTGCCTAACCTGGAGAAGGGCGTTTTTTTTTTTGCATAGGCCATTTTTTTTCTTAAACCAATCCTTCAGCCTCCTTGAAATGTTAACATCATGTCAGGCACGTATCCAGGGGGGGGGGCCCGGCCCCCCCCCCCCCCCCCGAAGTCTTTCATATTGCTGGGACCTCCTCTCCCCCCTCCCCCTCATACAGCATTTTGTCATAAGCGGGCCCCCCCCGAAACAAAATCCTGGCTACGTGCCTGCATCATGTGATACATGGAAGTTCTGTAAACCCCTTAATTTTTGCAGCCTTTAATTTTGCGTAATTTAGTGGCCGTGATTATGTCCTCTGTGACCGCTTCGAGGAGAAATAGGGGCCACGAAGATAAGGGGTTTTACATTACATCGGAGAAAAGAGGAGGTCATTTTTGTTTGTATGCAAGAGTAAAACCAACAACAACAATCATGGTGTCATCACTTTGTGAGCCTATCTGTGTCTATTGAATGATATGAATTTTATTTTAGTTTGTTAAACATAGTTGCCTGTACGTTGTGGGATGTCGTCTTCAACACAAACAGTGGTTTTCCTATGAAGCAGGCAGCATGGATGCGTGCCGCAGCACAACAGAGTTCATTTGCAGGTTGTACCGGAGTTTGAAGGAGGATTCACACATTCTGGGGGATTCACGATTCAGTGGTCTACCTCAAGCGTGGACTATATTTGCTCATTCTAAAAAAATTTGGCTAGAAATCGGGGATTTTTGACGAATGTACCTGCATGGTTGAAAGGGCCAGACAAGCCTTGTGAGCGTTTTTTTTCTAGCCTCTCAGTCCTGAACCCACTCACGTACCACATGTGTAGATGTTCCGATAAACAGGAGCATTTATTTGGAAAACGGTGGATGACAATACGCATACATTGTTGTTGTCTTTTTCAGAATTCTGTATTATGGCCAAAGGTGGACTGCATATTTTCAATACTTTGTCTCACTTAAAAATATATCATACTAAGAATATGTAGTATAGCCAATGACAAAAAGAAAATGGCTGGGCGTCCTCCAGCACGCTACCCTGCTTTGAACGGATGTGCTCACTCGAGGCTCATAAGATGCTGAAACGTCATCGAAGGTAGCAGGCGGGCTGGTGGCGGAACAACGGAGACTTCTTCTTGCCTTTCTCATTCTGTCGGTGAGCGTGTACTTCTATACTCTAACTCGGCTTAACCTGGACAGAGCTGAGGAGAATAGGCTTGGCGAGAGCCCTTACTGCATACGCATTTGTACAGTTGAGGCACTTTCTAAATCAAGTGTCTTGTGTATATTGCCTTCAAAAACACATCATTTGGGGGGTGCAAAACGAATTCTTAAGGAATATTTTTGTTTGTATTGTCCTATTACACATCGACTCCTTCTCTTAAAAGAGAAGTCGACCCAGCCTGTTGAAAAATATAATGCCTGCCAGATAATGGTGTTGCATTTAGTTAATATATGAGTATTCAGTTAGGTATCCCAAGTCGTTAGTCGTAAAGACACAGTCTCTCTGTGAGTCAGTAATTTCTAACATTTGTAAAACTGCTTGTCAAATAACGGCACTGTCAAGGTCATATGCTCAACTCGAATAATAGCTGGGCACAAGCTGGTCGCAGGGTTACAGGCAGCAAACATCCCGGTTTGAACGTCTGAGTACCTGCCTTGCAATGTAGCTGAAGACTTGGCCAGGGCGCCACTCACAAACGTCTATACTTTGTATCTCTTTAAGCTGGACCACTTTTGACGCTACAAGCCATTGCAGCAAAAACAGCGTGACACATGATTATAAGCTCGACGTACCATGGCGTCCAACTACAAGGTCACATGGCTTGCTTTCTGCACTGAATTCGCAAGGATGGCTTGAAGCTTCTGCCGTGGTTAACTTTAAGCTGGGATAGTTTGGAATAATGCTTCCAGTTTTTAGTGTTGCCCGGCACAGTTTACAATTCGGTGATATAGTGCTGCATTGAAAAGTCGATGCATTCATGACTGTATCACCTAATGAGTGCATGCTATTTATTAAACTCTCCATTCTGCAGAGAAATGAAATGCACTTTGCTTCCAATTGCAGCTGCTTCTGGAACTTCATCGTATGAAGCACCTTATGACTGCAAGCTCTGACCGATCTTGTTCTGTGGTCTGCGCAGACCCACTGCAGAGAGTCACTCCGAGAGCCTCACCAGACCTTCCTGCCCGTGGTCGTTCTAATTTTTTTTTGTAGGTATGCATCCTTTCTGTCTTTCCCTTAATGCTACTCGGGCGTTTTCTTTTCATTGTCGCCGATTTGCCTCAACATTGGTTAAGCACACGAATAGACGCTGTAAAACTGTATCCCACATATTTGTGTCAAGATAACTTTTCTTTGCTAAAGTGACGGATGTTTTTTATGAAAGTTGGTCTTCCTTGTTTTTATTTACAAATTTATTTGAGTCTCTGCGGGCAACACTAAAACATTATGCCAGTGTCAAGGAGAAGTTCACTGCTCAAACTTGTTCTCAACTGATTGCAAGAAATTTGTTTGTGAAAAATGGATGCCGTGAAACCTCCTTTCAGCACTTGCTCTGCAGCACGAAAAAAAAAAGATACATAGGGTATACCCCGTTTTTCTAGACTGCTTGCTCATTCTGCAGGTCTACCTGCCATAGATGTGCTACTGGAGAGCAGGTAAATTCAATTGTTGATTTTGCTATTGCTTTTTTTAGCAGTTGTCTTAATAGTTCTTGTAAATTCAGAGATTTTCCTAAAATGCAAGCCGGGAAGAATATTTAGTTTGAGTACCCTTTAGTCAGTATAATAGATACTGTGTGCTGCTGTTAGTGCTAAGTCGAGATCGGTGCTTTTTTGGCATTTTGCTCAGAGTAGTACCCATTTTTATCGGTTAGCCTCTTGGTGCTCCAACTAAAATCTTTCTATCCAGACGCCTGCCCTTTGCTGGTACACTCTACCCTCATTCTCAGTAAGTGTATGAACTGGTATCCCCAGTCGACACTCGTTGAACATGAGGGTAGAAGAATATTTCCATTCCAGCAGAGCCATATATGGCGTGAGTTTGGCCAGTCTATGATCTCGCCGCCGTAACGTCCCCCTCCCGAGTGAGCCAATCAGCCCGTGGCGCAGACCGAGAGGAGTGAGCGCATGCCCGTGAACTCTTGACTGTTGTCAGCTGAGGGGGGAGGGCAGCCATTTTCATTCATTCGCCTGGCGGAATGCATGAGATCGGCATACAAATTTTGGTCCTCCACTTTTATTTGTCAGGCTCTCGCAACAAAATGATATAATGTTATTCCTCGGTGGCTTTAAAAGGTAACGAATTGGTTCTTCCACGTTCGACCGCAAACCTTGAGTCAGGCGAAAAAGAAATAAGCCCGTAGCAGACAACGCGTAGCCTCAACAGTGCTCCGCGCCGACAGCGTTGCGTCCAAATGGCGGTCGGCGCTTCGCTGCCTTCTTTCTCTCTCGCTCCTTCGGCGCTCTCCTCCCTTTCCGCCTCTCGAGCGCCTTCGTCGCCACACCGACTGGCAAAACTCTCCCAGTATACGGCTGTGCATTGACGTAGTAGTATTTTTGTGTAGTCTTTACAATTGAATGTGAATATTCGACAGAAATCTTTCAGGTTGGGGTGGAAGAGGGTTAAACGAATGCGTTTAATCATTTGCCTTAATTAAGTACCCATCATTTCAAGGCCTGCATGGCCTTGTCCTCGGGGGAGACTATGGCTGTGGTAGTAAAGGATCAGTTTTTTTTGTAAGTACAAGTACAAAGTATAGAAATAAAAGGATCTATGTGCTGATCACAAAAGAATATGCCATTCATTGTAATGTATCTCTGCCAAGTACTTGATTGTGTTTTGTTTATATTTTCAGCTACCTGGGTGCCTCAAGGTCTGGAGATCCTAGTGGCCACAAGCTTGGACTCAATCTTCTTCTGTCGTCTGGCCAGGACCCAGGGGGGAGGTAATCCCGGCAACAAGAGCATCGCAGTATCTCCCTGCCTGTGACTTGATTAGCGTCACGACAGGGGAGTCTTCGTGCCACCAGGTGTTAGGTATGCCACTCGAAATAAGCATTCTTTTTACCTGTTCCTTGAGTGAAACAGCAAAAGCACTACTAAGCCTAAAATGCAAAAGACATTCAAATCTTAGGTTGGACGGAGTTCCAATTACAAAAAGGAGTCTGCAGACATGGTTAACATGTGAACCTAAAGCCCGCTGATGTAAGTTCCATGGTGTCACACAAATAACTTCCCGCAAATGGCTTCGCTCGTGCTATACCCAAACAAATTTTTTAAATAATCACTGTGTTACGTTGGTGTCATCAATCTTATGTACCTATCATTCCCAGCAGTTGGGAGATGTGAAATATAAAAAGGAAACAGGAACTTGCACATTGTCAGCTTTGCAAAGATTTATATAGTGAACAGAGCATAGCACGTTCTACTTAAGAAAACAATTCAGAGCAGGTCCATATTGAAGGGGCACATATGTGTAATTGCTCTTCATAATGAAGTGAAAACTGCTAAAGTTGTGGCCCACTACAGGCTTTCTTTTAGTGTTAAAAAGTGTTATGGTGTTTTAAACAGCTCGCACCAAATGTTTTCTTGCAATACAAAAGTTCATGAAATTATTATGTGGATGTTTGCAGAGAGTCATGGTGAGACCAATCTTTAATGTCAAGTGTTCCACTTATTCAGAGTTGGTTAAGCCATTAAGTATTGTAGGTCGCAAATTAAATTTTTATGTGGTGCAGTGGGCACAATCATCCAAAATGACTAGCTCTCTACCTGGGGGAACTTTATATGTTTACTACGGCAAGATGGTTTCACAGAACAAACTATTTTATTGAACTCTTGCACTAAGATTGTCTCTAGAAACTTTTTATATTCTTTACGATGCTGAGATAAGATTCTGGAAATAGTTTTTCTAGAACTACGGTAGATATTTCCAGTTCATCAGCTTTCTCGCAAAAAATTCGAGAAGCCAAACCCTGTAATGTTCGGAGGAAACTCACCGAATGACGCGACTGACAGTTTGAAACAGTCGGCACTGTAGCAGTAACAATGGCATGTCACCTGCTTATGTAACGCTCATTGTCGCAGATCAAACTGCCTTTTCCGTCTACACTCATTTTCGATAGAATCATTCACCGAACTCCCTCTCGAGACTGTCGCTTGGTTCTCCGAAGTAATTTGCATGAATATAGATGCAACAGGTTTCTTTGAATGTATGACTAACACATATTCTTCATATTGAATGTGCAAACTGTATTTATGACCATATCCATAATTGTATCCACATTCACCTAATATTTTTATTTTGACATTTGAGTTTTCGACAGTACTTTTCTACACATCTGTGCTTGTCGAGCCGTACTCAAGCCCATACATCTTGTCTTTCACTATTACATCAATATATAGAAGTGTTGATGCCAAATGAGAATTCAAGCTACCAAATCTGTCATGTGAGTTAAGAACCAAGAAAGAGCTCTATAGACGAAATTTTGTGAAAGAGGGCTGTATGGGTATCAGAATAGCACATGCCATGCTAAAAAAATGCAAACTCTTTTAGGTATGCAAGGATGACAGTGCTGCGCCATTTCTGATATGTCGCAAAAAATCAGTGACATATAGTGTTCCTCATGGATATTTTAACTGTCAATTTCAAAGCCTAAGTTTTATTCAAGAACGTTCCTCGATCATTAAAAATGTATTTAGAGATCTGAGCCACCGAACCATGCAAGACTTTGTGGCAAACATTCATTTTCATGTGCATTACGGTTTACAAGGTCTAGTCTGCATTGATTTATTGCATTTATGCTGAAACTGGGAGGGGTTCTCTGGGTATGAATAAAGAGATAAACATTTCTTGAAATCAAAATATTTGAGAACGGACAAAAGGAATGATATTAAAGCGGTATCTTAGATTCTCTTTTCTTTGTCTTATCTCTAATTATCACTTTATTTCATGTGAGGCATTCAGTTTTTTAGGGCGCAGGTCTTAGGTGCCCGTTTCACGGCGTCGCCATCGGCATAACTGCCCCACTAAACTTGGCAGGAAATTGAATTAATGTAGATATCATTTGACATTAATTTTTCAGCTAAATCTATTGGAGAACCTGTATTTGTTTCTGGCTAACGTGACACAGTCATGTGACGTCATTTTCCCCGCTACATTTAGTGGGAAAATTGAATTGGTGTTGAGGTCACGTGACATCAATTTCTCTGCTAAATTTAGTGAGATACTTTTTCCTGTTAAATTTATGGAAATTTCCCGCTACATGGGAGGGAGCAGACGAGGAGGAGGGGAGGGGAAGGAGTGGTATACCCTCCCATCCTCCTCCTCAAGATCTTTGTTCTAATTTCGCATAACAAAGAATTGTAAACTTCTTTTATTTTTAATCTCATGTTTATTCAATTTTTATATCGCAGGTGCACCCGCAGCACAAATCTGGGTTGTGCTGATCCTCTACGCACAAGCTAGGAACTCCTGAGTGGCAAGAGTGGGAGTTTGGCCTGACAGCTCAAGGGACACCTTTGTTCAGTATTGAATTTATAATTATCATCTTTTGAGCAAAGTTCAGCTTTGCTGCATGCAATTCTTCTAGAAATAAATACTTGCTACTGAATTTACCACGTCACTACATTTCGCCACTGCTATTAGTGCTCCTGGAGAACCTCGGAAAAGAGCTTATTTGTGTGCAAACATCATGCTTGTTTCAAACCAATGCTGATGTAGAGACTCGCTGACATTCAGCATTCCAATGCAACGCTGGATGTCTGCGAGTCTCTCCCGAAGGATGCAAGCGGGGAAGGAACCATACAGTCGTATCGTATTAGGGGACATGCTATAGGGTGTCCTTTGTATTGTAATTATAATTGTAATGATGAGTCGGCTTATTAAAGGGAAGTGCAATACTTTTTTGCAGAAAACTAGATGGAGGTTGATTCTAGTGTAGTTTTATCCCGTGAATCTGAATATCACGTTCGTTTTCTCCAAAGATATAACAAAACGCGAGAAAACACAAACAACCGACCAGCAGTGGCGTCGTAAGGGGATTTTTCAGCAGCCAAGCATGTGTCGCTTGAGGGCCGCTCGTCCAATTGCAAGCTTTCTAGGTGTACTCTCCCGTACTGGCACCAGTCGTGAAGTCTTTTTTTCCCCTTTTTAAAAATAGTGTGTGCATGCATAGCTTTGATCAGCGCTGAAGATGCGTGAGCAGAGATTTCGAAAGCTCCTTTTGTGATTTCGCTCGCCGGGAAAGAGTGCCTCCATTGATACATTAAAAGTTATTCTATGCAGCCTCGGTTCACCAAATTACCAAATAATTTTGATATTTGAGATTCTGGAAGTCAAATGAAGAAGATTTAAATGTGTTTCCTCAAATACAAAACCACTCTAGTTTCCCTTTAAGTATATTATGTTCGTTAAATATTTAATTAGTGAAAATAGGCCCATAATTCCAATTAGAAAGTTGCTAAGCATCATCGAAAAACAATAAATCAACCCTTTTCATGAATATACAAGATGGGAGCAGCATTTTACGGCATTCTAAAAAAAGGCTTAATTTGGACGCATTTCCAGATTTTGTTTTTTAACAGAGCGCATCTTTGCACCTGCGATACTGCTGACCAGTGGCTGCAATGCGAAGCCACCTCCTCGCCTCCCTCGTAGAATGGAGGGAAGCAGGGCGCACGTGTGTTGCGCGACTAAACCCCTGGGGAACAGGACCGTAGGTGCAGAGATGCGCTCTGATAAGAAACCGAAACCTAGAAACGGATCCAAATAAAGCGTTTTTACAGAATGCGTAAAATGGTACCCCTGAATTATATCCTTCTAAAAAGAGTTTATTTAGTCGTTTTCAATGACTCGGCAAATTTCTAATTGAAACCATATGTTCATTTTCACTAATTAAAAAGTAATTAAAAAATTTTATTTCATTATCCGACTAATTGTTACGATTTGGCCCCTATACTACATACCCCTGGACGTATAACTCACCTGCACAAACTGCATTAATGTAGCTTTCACAACCTTTCTAAACAAATATGTAAAGCTTAAAAAATCGCCCTGTATAACAGTGAAAAGGCGATACCAGCATGTGGAGCCATATGGCTCCACCATGTTGGTATTGCCTTTTCGCTGGTATAAGGATGTCACATATTACGTTGTGCTTGTATGGTTCCATCCGCCTCCATGGTTCCACCAAGATCCACTACGCTGGTATAGGATGTCCCATAATACGACTACGCTTGTATGGTTCCGCCAACCTGTATCGTTCCGCTTTAATCCACTATACTGGGGCCGCTTTTTCGCTGGTATAGGATGTCCCATATTACGACACGCTTGTATGGTTCCGCCTACCTTTATCTTTCCGCTTTAATCCACTATACTGGGGCCGCTTTTTCGCTGGTATAGGATGTCCCATATTACGGTTACGCTTGTATGAGGCTTTTTCCATCATCTTTCCAACATCAAGATTTTCCAATAGGGAGGCCGCCCTCGACAAGGCCAACACCTGCAGTGCACCTGGCCCCCAACAACTTCACCGTTGGACAACTTCAGAACCTCCCTACGGCACTCAAAGAAACCATACTCGCCGAGATCAACCAGGTGACTCGAGATTACTGAAGCCCCAGGAGTCCCTGATCGCTGCCACTTGTCTCATTCGTCCTGGAAGCTCCCAAGATGACTAAAAGCTTTTTCTCTTCTTTTTATGCCAAAACAGCAGGGCGGATATGGTGCCGACTTCTTTGGTTGTTAAATAAATGTTTCAAAGCTAAGGTAGATGGTCATGAAAAAAATCAACAAGGACGTTAGTATTCCTGTCAGAAGTACTAATGCAATAAAATGTTGTCCAAACTTGCCAGGTTTTAATATTAGATTGCTTGTACACTACACGACAGAGTAGCGAGCATTTGATTATTCTTAAGTTTTAACTAGGATTGATTTAATTAACTTCAATACTTTTGGATATTTTCTTTTAATACGTACATTTCCTTTAAAAAGGGCGGAAATGTAGCGGTTGATAAAGAAAAATAGACGTAATGGTGGTGCCACAGTCGACTCCTAGCAGAACGGTTTGGTGGGGCAACAGGCAGACTGAGATTAAAGCCCCTCTATCCTGAGAAAAGTAGCGCCATTCATTGTTGTAGAAATCCTCGAGACACGTACCGTGTACCACTTCTGGGAAGAATATGGCGTCTGAAATGTAGCTCAGTGCTGCGCTGTGCCGCCATGGTCTTCCCAAGGGCTGCACGTTGCACGTGCCTCGTGCATTGACGCACTTTGCGCTGCTTTTAAAGCATGAAGGGGCTTTAACTGAGATACCATTGCGTATGCCACAGGCAGAAATTCAAGATGTTGAAGACAGGCTGTTGCATTGTAAATTGTGCGAATTACTAAAATTCTTTGTCAATATGCCCCAGCAAATGAAAATTAGAGGGTTTACAGATTGGGCCAAAGGAAGACGTCTGTCACCCCATAAGAAGAACATGTGGGGATCTTGACGTGCAACCGAAATTTCACCATCAATAGCTCTGAGATCAGTAACGACTGTACCGTAAACCAATTTTGCTCCCAGGTGGGCCGCCGAAACCGGCGTCGGTAGCCACAGCACATGATCTTTGTTGGAACGTTCGCGCAAAATGCAGGAGAACATCATGCCCTTTTTAGGTGTCACATGCTCCCATACCATCTTTAGCGTTTGTGTGTATGGCGTGTGCTTTGGACGGTTTCACAACCGACGACCACGCGCATACTAGGCTGTGAATTTTACATGCTGGGGCGTGGGTTTGTAAACATTGAAAAAGTGTATGAATTTTAGCATGCACAGTGCACAAACTCTATTTTCAGTACACAAATTTTGCAACTACTATATCGGACAGAGGTACGCGCTACAGTTTGCAAAAAAAGTATTGTGCCGACATGAGCAGTCTGAGGCATTCCAACTACTTGTCATGACAGCCACTTTCACTTCACAAAAGTTGGTTTATTATATGTTCTCCAAATCTTTGGCATGAAAAATGAAGTTGATTCCTTTCTGACACTGCCGTGCCGGGCTGTGGCCGGCGGCGAAACTGCACAGCCCACCAGCGATGGCAAGCAACCAACTGAGCGTCCAGAGCTAGGAACCAAAAAGCACCTTTATCACACGAGGCAATGACTTTTTACACAAGACGCGGGCACAGTGTTTGCAACCCGGTTAACGGAAGTGTTCAAACTTTGCACCAGCACCGCCCGCAACATCCCCCCTTTAGAATGTTCGAGGAGAGTACCGGACACCTTGGCTGTGAAAAAAAATAATGTTTTACAGATTGAGTCTCTTGGGAGTGACCACTTGTCTCCCAGAACGGGTCTAGTAGGGTCGGCCCATACCGTCACCACGAACACGTGGTGGTGATGCTGGACGAGGCACATCGCGATGACGCGAGTCGACAGGTCCACCTGAGGCCGAACCGTCGACGGAAGCTGAGGGTGACGCCGGCCTCGGAGAGACGCAACAGCAGCTGCCGCAGGCGTTGGTCATGTTCATTTTTCGTTCTGTCGAAGACTAGGATGTCGTCGACCATGTTGACCGTTCCGACAAGTCCTTCCAAAATCCACGCCACCTGTCACTGGAAAAAATCGGAGGCCGTCGTGATGCCAAATGGGAGTCGGCAAAAGCAATAACGCCCACACGGCGTAATGAACATCGTAAGCTCTTGAGAGTCCTTGGAAAGCTTGACCTGATGGAAGCTTGAGGTGGCATTGAGCTTCGAGAAGACTGCCGCATCGCCCAGAAGTCCCAGGACTTGATCGACGGTGGGGAGCACACGGCGTTCTCTCAGGACAACTTGATTTAATTTTGTAAAGTCGACACAGACACGGTAACCTCCCGACGACTTTGGAACCACGAACAGTCCAGCGCCCCGAGGTGTGGGGTTGGTGACACGCCGAATGGCTCCGTCTTGCTCCAGTTTGGCCAGTACTGTTCGCACCACCTCGCGCAGGGGAATCGGCGTGCGGCATGGAACACTAAGCGAAAACGGAACCGCATCTGGGCGTAGCCGAATCTTGTACTCCTCCTTGAGCGTGCCGAGACCTCTGAAAAGTCGCTGCGACGACGGCACTTTCATGTCGTCCAAGAACTTTACCACACCTAGAGCCTGGATGGCTGGGAACCCGAGCAGGGGCACGGAGAGGGACTTGATCACGTACAGACGCGGATGGCAGGTCTTGCCTCGCCACAGGAGGGTAGTCATGAAGTACCCAATGACTTTTAGCGACTGGTCTCCTGGTGCCGTCAGCAGGTCGTCGACCTTGTCCATACGATGAGGTAAGTTCAGGAAGGCTTCCGAAACAGCAGACGCCTCCGCGCCGGAATCTACCTTGAACATCGCCGTGTAGTTGTCGACAGTGACCTCGACATACTTTGCCTTGGCCTTCTCAGTCTCGAGGATTGCGTGGAGCTGTAAGGCTGCCACCTTGCTCTGCTTTCGTTTGCGAGCGCAACAGACGTCTGCAGAGTGGCCCTTCTTCTTGCAATAATTGCACAGAGACTGCCGAGCAGGAAAGTCGGAGCGTGCGTGGGGGGCTCGACTGCAGTAGCTGCAGGAACCTGGGTCGTTATCGCCAAGAGAAGACACGGCTGAAGTGCCGTCTGACCGTTTTGTTGTCTTGCGTTGGTGCGTCGGACCACGACGAGACTTGGTGGCGTTAACGTTGACGGTGACCTGGGGTGCTACTCTGGTCACAAACGGTCACATTCGTGTTTCTCGAAAACCCCTCTCCCCTACGAACCGCGCGCTCCTATTGGCCACAACCCGCGTGATAATTCCACGCGGTTTCCATGGGAACGTTCGCGAAACACGAATGCAACCGTTTCCCGTAACTGTCGCTCTTCAAGTTCGGACCGTGACGACAAAGTGACGTATGACCACGTCCGACCTACGTAGCACATAGCGGAAGTCGAGTAACTAGAATAAATGCGGTATTGCTCGACACAACCTACTCTCTGTTTCACTATGAGTGCGAGCTAGTGCGGGTGTAGGAGCTACAAGAACGCGCTCCGGACTTTCAACGTCCCTGTCGAGCAGGCGCGCTTGCGCAGTGCAAGCCAACGTTCGTGCAAGCATCGTTTGGGGTGATGTGCTCTTGCTTTTAACTTCTGTTTCTATTGCACGAAGGAGAACAAGCTTTGGGCAAGATTCTGGAGCGTAGAAAATGGCGGCGATGCTTGGTGCGCAACGATGGCTCGACCAATGCGTACAATGACGGGTTTTCCGCGAGCACCCGGTTGCTTTCGCGATGCACGACGACTGTTTCTGACGACAATACCGCTTGTCGAAAAACACCGTGTGATTGCAGTGTGACCAGCTGTGCAACAAGAGACGGCGACAATGAGAGATGATGACCGCCGAGCAGCAGCTACTAATTGGATCGCACTGAGATTTTTCGCGGCGGGGAACTACAAGGGCGCGGTTGCCACCGATGTTCACATAGCTAATGCCCAGTGGATGGTGATCAGAGCCGTGACGGCCGTCGCGAGTGTCGCTGTCAACCGGCTGGGAAGAGACGGCTGGGTCGACAAAACCCAGGATCGAGGCAGCTGAGGCATGTGCGAAAGACTGAACCTTCGTCACCATCATCATCGGTCTGAAGGAGACCGTCACCGTTCTGAAGGACTCCAACACTTTGCCGCAAATATTACTTTGCCATTAACAACATGGTGGTAAGTTGACATTAAAACTTCAGGGTTTCTACCGCTTCGAAGTTGGTGCACGCTTAGTACCTATGTGTACAGTTGACCATTTGTTGCGGTTTGTAGCTACCGTCAATCACGCAATAAAATCTGGATGAGTTGCTGATGGCATTTTATTGTATCAATTAGATACTCTACCGTTTCACGCCAAGCTTCTGGAATTGCATGTCAGTCATCGGACAGTCATAAGAAACACTGTTCGATGCCCTGCAATAAACTACGAGCAGGTCTGTCCTACAATGAATCGTTAGTTGTTTAGACAGCAGGAGCTTAGTCTGAAAGAGTATGGTAACATTGTTACCCACTGTAGACGAACAATTTAGCCAGTGCAATCTTGTGGATGGTTGTCATCTCCGTGACCAAGAAAAACAATAAAGATACAATTGTCCTACATTCAACACACGTGTGTTTAATGTAAAGGTTATGATACCAGTTAAATAGATTGTCGTTTCAAACGTGACAGTAACTCATTGAAATTAAAGAGTAGTGTGAACTGGATTTTTGAAATTTGTCTGTGATACAGAGCGAATACGCACTGTTGACTTATCACCATAAAGCGTAAACTACAAGCGGAAGCAGAGTAGATGTGTGAAGGAAAAGCTAGCAATGTGCTAAAGAATGAACTGCTACGTAACGTGAAGAATGTCAGCAACTATCTTGCTATTGTGGTACGAGCTCAGTGGCTATGCACATGCTTATGGCAGCCTGTGAATGTAGGATGCTCCCCTTATGGTATCATCCAGTGGCGTAGCCAGGGGGTGGGGGGGGCGAGAGGGGGAGGCTTATGGGGCTTGCCCCCCCCCTCCCCAAATTCGGCGGGCCCTAGAATATAGTCCCTTTCTTCAAGGGCGCCGGCATCTTGAATTGTCGTCACTTCCAGTATGAGCAAAAACATTGTTTTGCCGTCGCCACGCCAATAGAAGACACTTAGGATATAAGCGTAACCGTCACACATTATCGTTTTGCCTCCCCCTTATTTTTTTACTAGTTACAGGTTGAAACGTTTTAGTATTTTTTCGTCGCCCATACCGGATATGCCTATAAGGTGACTGGGGACAAGAGTACACAGAAAAGGTAAATACACACAAATTTTGAGACCATCCCCCCCCCCCCCCCGCACCCAAAGTCATGAACATCCCAGCCACCTCAACTTCCCTCTCCCCTCGCCCCCTCAAAAGTTCCTGGCTACGCCACTACGATCAACAGCACTCAATAGATAGTCAACATCATCAGGATAAGGGAAATTTCCTTTATTTTATGCACCTCATAGGCAGTGTTTCTGTCTTCATATGCATGCAGGCAAAGCACACACTTGAGAAAAAACTTGTGTGAAGCCTTGTGTGGCTGCCTTCACAATGCAGTCCCCATCAAACTTTCAAGGCGCTAATAAATTCCACAAATTAAACTTTCAACGAAACGCGTTAGTTTTGCAAAAACGCTGGCAAACTTACATTGCGTTTTACATCATTCACCTTTGACGTCCGATGAATCAGCAGTCAGCACTACACAAACCTCAATGAGCTTGTCGTTTGTTTTCTTGCCGTTGGGGCGATCACTGGCGATCGTGGCGGCGGCACGATTCTTTCTCAGACCGTTGGCAGCTGCCTCCGTGTTCGCAGAAGCGTTAGTCACTTTGTGACAAGGTGAGGTTTTGAATCTTGACGCATGGCAACGCTTAATGAAGGTCTATTAACGTCTTCATAATCTCAGCAAGGCTGCCATTACGAGCCACAACAACACCACCACTTTCAAGCTTCATAACGCCGGCACAAATAGAAGCCAAGTCTTGCATATCGCCAACTGTTATACCGGAGACGTTGAACACCAGCTCACCGTGCTCTTCAATCCGGTCCTGCCACCGAATGGGCTCATCCAACAGCACGAAAGCATTCGTGCGCGCGTTGATCAAGTTACCGATCGCAGGTCAAACCCCAGCCGCGGTCGATCCGACGAGCATCGCGGCCATGTTCTTTCGAGTTTATCACGCCAAGGGTACGGTTGTCGAGTTAAAACAATACAAATACTCTCGTGCATTCTTGCTCTTACGTCATTTTGTCGTCACAACCCGAACTCAAAAAGCGACTTTTAGCGGCAAACAGACGCTTTCTAGTTTCACGAACGTTCCCATGGCAAAGAGCGTTGAATCGTCACGCGCAATGAAGCCAATGGGATAGCGAGGTACCTATGTAAGGACGTGTAAAAGTTTTTTTTTTATTTTTTTTTTGCACGAGCTTTTTTGAAAATAAAAAAGTGAGTAAAAAAGACTGCCCGAGATTATGCGGTCGCGTCCATTTCTTCAGCGCCGAAAGAGAAGAGCACGGCTTATGGGGACTACCCTCGTAATCAGTGCAGTGAGCAAAGGGAGCAAAGCATTATTAAAACTGCCCGAAGAAACTTTCCTGCATCATTCACAGCATGTTCAGAACCGGTGCACTCTGCGTCCATCTCATGACTTGTCATATATTACCACAGAGTCGTCGTCAGCGCTGTATCCATTTGGAGTCTCCTTCACAGGCAAACAGGAAATTTCATTTGCAGCTTATGTTCACGGAGTCTTCACAAAGGATGACCGGTGTCGCAGCGTACCTTCACATATTTTCTTCTCGTAATACGATCAGTATCGTGCAAAAACAGGGAAAGCAACGACGCAAACGAGACACAAACACCACAAGCTCGTTACCGCGGTTTTTGCCATGTTTGTTTTGAAAGACCGTAGCGAAAGACTTCGAGAAAACAAGTTGAGATATCTTAGCTAAATTTACTTTACGTCATAATTTTTTAAATAATCTTTCGTATTTTATAAAAGAATAACATTATTTTGCTCTGTTTCCTTCCATTTTCCGGAAGATATCCCTTTCTCCGTTATTTGCTCGTTCTAACTCCCGGAGGAAAGAAAGAAGATAACAAAAAGAACAGGAGGAAATGCGGGGGTTTTTGTGCCCCAACAGCGTGGACACGTCATCGCGACGTAGGGGGATCGTCAAATTCTAGCTGAGCGCGTGCGTGAACCCGAACGTTGGGGCGGAGCCTCAGACAAGAATCATTCTAGTTTGAAGCTCCGCCCCTTCTTTCTCAATACGTCACAACTCGACAGTACCCGTTTGCGACCTTGTGGTTGCAAACGGGCCGTGCTGTCGAAGCTCCTACCGACAGCACGGTCCAGAAGTCAAGAGACGGCTGGCCGCAAGCGCCCATCCCCCCGACATAATCCTACTACAAGAGGCAAGGGTGCCAGAGCCCAACATTGTAGGCTACCGGGCCTTCAGTACCCCTACCATCATCGTCGGCCAGAAGGGCCCACGTCAGAAAAGAGACGCACAGGGAAACATTTCTGTGCCCCTGGCACATGCCCATGTGCTACTACAAAAATCGATCCCTGCTGCCCAGCTCGATACCTCGTGTTACTGTTCCGAGCAGCGCGAAGTGACGGCGGTATCGGCGCACCTCCGAGACAAGGATATCGTAGTCGTGTAGGTGTATTGGAGACCGCATAGTACCACCAACGACGAAGATGTAGAATGGCTCAAGCTCCTATGTACCCGCACTATTCACCCTTTTTCTGTGCTGATCGGAGGTGACATTAATGCGCACCACACGTCGTGGGGATCGAAATCAAACACCATACGAGGCCGAAGCGTAGCAGACAACGCACTTGTGGCAGGCCTCGTGCTCAACAATTCGCCTGACGCGGTAACCCATCGGGCCGACAGTCAACAGCAAGATTCTACATCGCCAAACGTAACATAGTATTCTCCAAGCCTTTGGTGTTCATGGGCGGTGGTAGATGACACCTGGGGTAGCGATCATTTCCCAGTTATCATCGGTCTCGGCGGGAAATCTCGCGCTCTTGCTACACGCACCGTAAGCACAACCCGATGGGACGACTTTCGCGAGGTGCTCGCAGAACTACCGCCTCACGAACCACTTTTCAATCGTATTATTCAAGCCAAGGAGGTCGTGACGCAGTCAGTGAAGGACAGCGCCGAAGCTCCGACTCCTGATCAGCACTTGCTTAATTTATGGGAATCAAGGATTAAGGCCCAACACTGCTACCTAGAGGGCGGCAAACTCCCGCCCGACCGCGCACGCTTTAACTGTGCATCGGCAGAAGCAAAACGCAATTCTCTCGAGCTCTCGCAGAAAGAGTGGCACGACCATTGCACGTCTTTCAACGGGCGCACATCACCGGCCAAGGTCTGGGCGACGATGCGTGGTATGACAAAGAACCAACGTCAACAAACAGCTGGAGAAGACATGGCCCTCCGGTTGGCAATCTCCAATGAAGAATTCGCGAGCAAAGCTGGCCCCGTATTTTTCCACAGGAATGTCCAGCGAGTTATGACCCAGCCAAGGTTAGATTTTCATTCCCTCCACCTCAACAACCCATGGACACAGGTATTGAGCGGCCCTTTACCACGTCAGAACTGCAGGGCGCACTTTTCTCAATCACAAAGTTACATGGTGCCCCGGGGCCCGACATGATTACTGTCCCGGCCCTTCGCAACCTTCCGGAGGCAGCGATGCAAGAACTTCTGGACATTGTCAACGAGTCCTGGGAGCTGGGTCAACTTCCCGCCATCTGGCGCCACGCCTCGGTTATACCAATTCCCAAACCAGGCCAAACCCCAAAACAGCTCGCAGATATGCGACCCATCTCTCTGACGTCACATGTCGGGAAGCTTATGGAGAGGATGGCGCTGATGCGGTTGGAATGGGACATTGAAGCAAACAACGTCCTCCACCCGTGCCAGACTGGCTTCCGCCGGGGTCTCAGCACGCAGGACTCGCTGGCCCTCTTCGCTGAGGATCTTGCCGGCAAGCACCCGCGCTACGACATCAAGATTGCGGTCGCTATAGACGTGAAGAAGGCTTTTGATAGTGTTCCACATCCTACAGTGATGGCCGCCGCATCCGCGGCGGGCCTCACCGGCAAGCCTCTCCAGTATATCGGGTGTTCCTCAACGGGCGCACCTACAGTGTCTCAGTAGGAAATCCACAAGCTCCTGCGGCTCCACTCGAGCTAGGAGTCCCACAAGGCGCGGTGCTTTCTCCGCTACTCTACAACCTACTGATGGCGGATTCGAGCCACCACCTCGACAAGATCCCAGGCATCTGCCACACCATTTATGCGGACGACGTCACAATCTGGACGACGGGTGGCCCAGTTGGCCCTCAAAATGATTCCGCCCAAGAAGCACTGGACATCGTCGCCGAATTTTTGATAGAACGCGGCCTAACTCCGTCACCTGATAAGACGCAGTACGCCGTGTTTGGAAACACCAACGCACGCCGAGAGGCGACCCCGTGCATCGAACTCAAGTTCGGGGGTACAGTCATCACCACCACAAACGTGCTGCGTGTTCTTGGTGTCGACTTTTCCGCGCACGGCCCACCTGTGACATGGCTGAGCAAAACCAAAGCCTCCGTAGTACATATGCTGCACCTTATCCGTCGCACCACAACTAAGGACTGGGGCGCCGACACCCACACATTACGCATAGAGTCACTAAATAAAGCTACGCTATCAGAGTACCGCATTCCTTTTCTATGGCACTTGGCCGACAATACAGTCGCTCTATTCAACAATATTCTGGTTCGCTGCAGCGGCATTGGACAGCGGCAGTCACGTGTGTCGCTATCATCATCATCGCGTTTTTTCAACGCCACCATCTTGGGTCCAGCGATCCGCTTCCTGCTGCTGTTTTACTCTTTACTGCGCGCGGACGCCGAAGTCCGTTGCTCGAGCAGCACGCACTTTTTCATTCTTATGACGAGATACGAACAACACGACCTTGATTCGATGCCACAACTGCGGCTTCGGCAGCTGGCGCAGGCGACGGCTACAGCTCGGCTTGGCTTAGCTAAGGCACCCCTCCATCTGCGCCGCGGACCCAAGATGGCGGCGCCTGACGCGCTTCAGACGCGTAGTTTGGGAGTTTCGGTACTCTGAAAGCGTAGCTTTATTTAGTGACTCTAATTACGCATGCTTGTCAGGAGCCTCATCCAAGCCAAGATACTTTACGGGGCACAGCACGTAGGCATCACCAGGAAACAGCGTGAGGCCCTAGAGGTTCTTAATCGGCATGCCATGCGTATCGTCAAGGGCCTGCCGAACTTCACGCCGGTTGACACGCTGCAGGCCCATGCTGGACTCAACACCATTGGAGACCTGTTACACGAGGCATGCCTCGGGCAGCACATCCGCCTCTCACGGTCCAGACCGGGACGATCTATTCTCGGGTTGCTGGGCTTGCGACCCGTTGAGGGAGTTCCACCACCAACCACACCCCCTCCACCTTGGAGTCTGCCATGCCTGACCTCCGGCAAGCCGACGCCATCCCATGCTGGAGGCGGCCATCCGGGCCGCCGACGATCCCAAGCTGCGGCGCACGAACGTGACGTCAACGCCGATGGCCCCGAAGTACGCAGATACTACTGTGACGCGGCCGCCGACCCCGAATTCGAATCTACTGCCGCAGCTGCCTGTTGCCTGTCCTTGGGATCGACCACTGGTGTCTGGCTTCCACCGGGGCTTGACTCGCTGGAGGCTGAGCTGCGGGCGATCCTGCTGGGAGCGGAACTGGCGCTCCGCGACACCGCCACCGGAGGGCTATCTCCCACCGAGATCCTCCTGCACACACACTCTGCGGAAGCGGTCAAGGCATGCCTTTCTTCGGCCCCCCCTCGCTCTCCAACGGTCTGCTCCATCCGGGCGGCTGTAGCGGCACTCGAGTTGGTCCTGGGATCGGCCGCACACATCAGGGTCGTTTGGGTTCCGGGCCACGCGGGCATAGAGGGCAATGAAGCGGCGCACCGGCTGGCAAGGGCGTTCTTGTCTCTCCCCTCGGCCGGTCAGCCGCTTCTGCGACCCTTGGATGCACCATCTGGCTCCGACGCTAGCACTGGCCCTTCACCACCACAGCACCCGCGCACCGAAACCAAGCGGCGCCTGTTTACCCGGCTGCCTGAGTGCCCGACCTCCATCCCTATGGGATACCCGCGGGCGGCCGAGGTCCGGCTACGCCGAATCACAACCGGCTGTGCATGAACACCGTATCGCCTGGCCCGCTTCGGGCTACGTTCGCCAGAACATGCAATATGCGACCGGTGTAGTTCGACCACTACATCGCCACCTCAAGCCAATCAAACCGCCGGGCTAATCCCCGATACTTCCATTAACACCCAGTCCTCAGCGCATCTCGCTACCCTGCGCCACCTGTTCTGGGAGTGCCCGGCAAGGCGAAAGGAGATAGACATAGCACTCGCGCAGCTCGGTCCACCACCACAAATGACGTTCGAGGCCTGGACGGCACCGACAGGCCCCCCAGACGTCAAGAGGCGGGTCTTCAACTCACTCTTGGCTTACGTGAGGACGGCCGGTCTGGCCGGCCTTCTGTAAGCCCTCTCCCCCTCCCCCCCTCGCACCCCCTCTCCCATTCCTGCATCCTCATACCCTTCCCCTTCACGACAAGGCATGAAACCGGTCACGTCGTACCCCTTCTAAATATAAATAAAACGTATCCAACAACAACCGTTTGCGACCAAGATAGCACCCCTGGACTGACTCTCGACCCCCACGAGCTGTCTTTTCTTTTTCGGCGTCTTCGACCTGCCTCGCCTGCGTCCCCGCGTCCTTGAGGCTGAGCTTGGCGTTCCAGCAGAGCTGGACGGACAGGCGTCCGTCGCAAAGACCGACAACGAACCGGTCGCGAGCCAGGCGTTCTTCGACTTCGGGGTACGGGTAGTTGCACGACTTGACAAGCTTGCAGAGCTCGGCGTAGTAACTGTCGACGCTCTCGCCCGGCTGCTGAATCAGCTTGTGGAACCTCGAGGACTCTTACACCTCGTTGTCGGGGTACACGAAGTGTTCCGAGAAGCGCTTGACCACCGTGTTGTAGTTGTTCAGGGAGGCGGCGTTCAAGCCGAGCATGTCGAGAAGGACCCGTGCCTCGGGGCCCATGCAGTAGAGAAGTGTCCGCACCTGAATGTCCGGTGGTGCTTGGCAAAGTCCGGAGGCATAAGCGTAGTCTTCGAGTTGCGTAAACCAGGTAGGCCAAGAACCGCTGTTGTTGAAGTCGAAACCAGCGGGCTGACGTAGGAAGCCGCCAACCCACGCGGGCACAGTGTTTGCAACCCGATTATCAAAAGTGTCCAAACTTGGCACTAGCGCCGCCCACAAAAGACACTACAATTTTATGATCAACACTCAGTCTCTCCGATATTTAAAAAAAAGTCTGTCAGGCGTGGCACCATAACGTTCACCCAGAGTGCCTCGTGAAATGGCACCCGTGTGACCCAGCAGTCGTTCGCCCAGTCGACAACAAGGTCACACCACTCCAGTCCTGTGAGTGCAAGTTGTCCTGTCACCTGGTAGTAGTGCTTGTGCTTTTGTCGACACTCTTGTCCGCATGGATAAACTCCACGAACCCTCTACCCATCACCTCCTCGAAGGTCATCAGGTGCGAATCTATCGCCCGTGACACGGCCTTCACTTCGACTAGTCCGTACTCCTGTATATCTTCGACCCAGACCAGCCCATCTGGCGATGCCCCCAGCATGGGAAAGTCAGGGTAGATACAAAGGCCAACACCGAAGACTTGGACCTTTTGCTTGGACTTGTAGCGCTTCAGAGCAGCCGCCTCATTCTGAAGTCCCGCCCTCATGTGACGTGTTGTTCCATGTCCGCCCGAGAAAATCGACCTGAGAAACCTTTCGATCACAGGCGCTTGCCGTTTGACAATGTCTTCGAACTGTGATGCCGTGATCTTTTTCTCACGTTCCGTGTGCCACACATACTTCTGCTCTGGCCGCGTGTCTGTTCCTCCAGGTGCTGAGCTTGTGTAAGAGTCAGGGTGCATGGATCGCTTGGTGGCATCTGGTGATTCCAGCACTCTTTTACAGGCAAGCTGATCCGTGCTGCAGAGGCCCCATCATCCGCGTTCCAGTGCTCCTGAACCTTCCTTGGCAAGGGTGTGAAGGCAGCTTCTTCCATCACGTCCGCAAACATTGAGAATATCTCCTTCTCGATGAAATCTGTATGCAGCCTCTTGGCGGTTGCCTGCGCTACGTCCACATGCACTACCGTGGTTTTTCTCGCACTCTTCGCCTTGTTGCTAGAGTCGTGCTTGAGGAGTTCTAGTTCCTTGAACGACACCGTACTTGCACCTCTCTTTAAAGAAGATGAGCCGCACTGCCTTGCTCCCTCAGTGCAGGCGAGAGTATCCGGGACGTAGGACCTTCCCTCTCTTATCAGGTCTATCATGCGTCAAAGCAGTGCTGCCACATGCTTGCACACACCGCCTTGTCCAGCCTTGCAGGAACAGAAAGCCTTGCTGACCTGCACATCTTGGCAGAGCACAGCATGCACTGCGTATCGCTTCGTAAGGGTCATGGAAGCCTCCACGTTGGCTTTGACAATTGTCTCTGATGCACTTGTGGTGTGGAGGAAGATGTTCTGCACTTTGCGAGCCTTGAACAATTTGTAACCAGAACTTGTGTGCTTCTGTGCTCGCTGCTTGGCCATGCCCTCGGATGTGGCTTTCCGAAAATGCGGAAGGAAAGTCCTTCAGCTGCTTGGTCCAGGGGCCTGCTGGAAGTGGTAGCTCCCGCGGCTCTGGTACATTCCGTGTCGCCATAGCCTTCCCTGAAAAAACGGCAGCTCAGTCAGCGTTTTAAAAGAAGGACGGCAATTTGACCAACACAGTTCGTTAATGGGTTTGGTGTTGTTTTGACAGAATTAACCTAAACTTGCGTAGTAAGAGTTAATCTAGGGTAACAAACCCTCGAAAAAAGCCTGCTGTATACTTTGTGCTAAAAAAAAGCGTTTGCTATTAGGCAAACATGCCAGCTTTTGTAATCTACAACTTCTTGCGCACTTTCGAACATCACACAGTCGAAGGAGCATTCTGAAAGCAAGTCACGCACTGGCGTTGGGGACAAGCATCTCCAGTGTCACTGAACTGCTTGTTGCTGCTGCCATGTCAGTGTCCATGATATAGTGCAGCTCTGAAAACGAAGAACGCGTTTTGACCATAATTCGTTTCGTGCCAGCAGCATGAAGATGCTGGCACGACCGTGAAGTGTTGTACAAGAGTGGCAAAGACACTCGAGCTTTCAATGCGCCAGTGTTCGTGTAAAAGAAGCAGTTCGCAGAGCCACATAAAAGTGTCTAGCATTTCCTATGCACGCGCTTGCGTGAAAACGGGATGATCAATAAAGATATGCACTCGCGGGACGCGTTCACTGCTGTGTTAGCGCGGTTCGCAGGTGCAATCTTGCCTCGCCACAGTGAGCGCGCTAGCTGAACTGTAATTTCGATAAACAATGGAATCTCTCTCATACTATGCATAAAACACAGTCAGCACCCCTTCTCTCCGTCGCGACGAAGAACCGAACGCGAAGGATGTGATGCTGCGCACGGTTGCTGACGAGCGCTGCCGAGGCACGCCGACCGCTGGTACAGCTTCGCAAGCGTCCGAAGGGCAAAAAGATCGCAACGACAAAGCACCGTCCTGAATGTTGAGCACGCAAGCATACTTGATATCCCACGCTCACATTCCACAGAGCGAGCACATCAGGAAGCGAAGGCATGTCGGCCTTCGCTTCATGATGACTACTTTATTTCCCTGTTCGGTGACATCTGTACTGCTGTTCGAAACAGCTCTCTCGCGACTGCACACGGGTTAAATGAACGGCCTAGGAGTGGGATAGAACGTAACGGCAACAGTCCAGAACTCACCCGGGAGCGGCGAACAAACGGCGTGGTGTCCGTCGACGGCCGCGTCGAAAACGATGGAATATACACAAAAACACGTAATAGACAGAAGAAATACAACGCGCTGAACAAAATGGATACACTTATTAACAAGAAAAATACACTGGAGTAGATAAAAAAAAGGTGAGATTAAAGTTAAACAACGAAGATGAAAAGGACGTCTAGGGCGAGGTAATGTGATTCCAACGGAGCAGCCAGACGGCGGGGGCCGACGGAACACCGATCTCAAGATTCCTCGCGCGCGCGCCGGGGCGCTTGGAGAAATTGCAGATGGTCTATTGCACTTAATAAGCCTTTTAGGACTGCTTACGACAGGCAGCGCAGCAGCAGCGATGGCGGTCGTAAGTGGCTTAAAAGCCGTTTGCGTCGGAGTCGGTCGGAGACGATCCCAAGTGTGTGAACCAGCCTTAACGGTTTGCTAAAAGTGCTTATTATCTTCGCGTGGAGCTTTTACACGCGGCTTTTGTCACGCGGGCCGACGCTTTAAACAGCCAAATTTTTCCGCGAAAAAATATTTACAGCAATATTTATTGCGTGAGACTGATTTTAGTTTGCGGCTATTTCGTCCGTTTTAAATAGCGCGCCATGAAGTTGGTGTTTCGTGACTTGTTCCGTGACGTCTAGCACCAGATGGCTGCTATACTTCTCATTGGCTAAGAGTTTAATTGACAGTTTAGATGTTGGTTGTCTGGAAGGGAGTTAGGAGGGGCTCTAGCCCCTCTTAACTCCCTTCCAGATATTTCGGACTGTTAAAGAAAACAATGCGGGGAAAGAGGGCGTGGTCAAGCTTATTTTAATCTGAAATTATTTATGCATATGTATAGCTACTGTCGCTCTTCACTGCATAAAAGATCGCGTAGATGGTCATTGTCGGAAACTCGTTGTCAAAAGGCACTACTTGTCACATGCTTAGTGGTCCGGAAGTTGAAAGCTATGTCTTTTCGCCCTAAATAACTGTGCCATCAGTAACACACACAAAAAAAAACATAAAAATAAATGCGGGTATAAAAAGCTGGAGAGAAAAACACTATCGAGAACCCGCCGGAAGTGTTGTATTTTTGCATATTCAGAGGCTAGGAACTTCGGAACAAGTTTCTCCAACAAAGATGTGTACAGGCTAAAAGAAACACGTCCCAAAAACGTAAAGGAAAAAAAAAAATTTAATGACGTGCTCAACTTGAACAATATTAGAAATCTTCCCCCATGCGTTAATTTATACCATAACGTGAACAAAATACATTATTTTGAATTCTGCAGATGGCAATGATATGTGCTGTCTGTGGTGTTAATTCAAATGCGATACCTCAACCAATTTAGACGAAAACAATTACCATGTTTAGGGCATAATTGCCCGTAGATACATGTTTGGAAATTTCTTCGAACCTCACCTTGAATAACAATAATCACATCTTAAGACGACACTCACCTAGGCTATTCATATATCATTCTTAAAAAGTTTAACATCTCTACCATAAATAGCTTCGGCTATAGCGCGCTTCAGATATGGCACAAACGTCAATCGTAAAAAACCCGTCGTCCTTCCTCGCCCCTTCGGGAATTTATTTCTTTATAACTAAGCATGCGAGAACATTGACATAAACGGCATTGTCTCTGGTAAGGAACGCAGCACCGCATGTAAGAGTTCAAGAAAAAAAATTACGAATGTACCTCACTACTTGAATTCAAATGAAACCGTCCACCAGTCTTTCAAAGTTCGACAAACGTCGAACTTTTAGCCTAAAAGTTCGAAGTTCGTCGAACTTTCGACTTTTCAGGATTCGAAAGTTCAAAAATTTTCGAATTGTCTTGATAAATAGGTTCGAAAGATCGAAAATTATCGAATTCCTTAGCGTAAGAAGTTCGAAAGTTCGAAAAGCTTCAAACCTTTTAGTGCAAGAAGTTCGAAAGTTCGAACATCCTCGAATTTTTTGGTCCTTCAAGTTCGAAAGTTCGACACGCATCGAATTTTGCAGCGTGATAAGTTCAAAAGTTCGAAAAGGATCGAATTTTTTAGCGTAATAAGTTCGACGGTTCGAAAAGCGTCGAACTTCTTAGTTTAACTAGTTCGAAAATTCGACTTCCGTCGAATTTTACGATATAGAAAGTTCGAAAATTTGATATCTTCCGAACCTTTTGAACCGCTTGATTCGATCATCGAAACTTCGGTTCGAAAAAAGTTCGCGGCATCCCTAAACAAATACAACGAAAGAAGCCGGCTCTAGCTTCCAGCGTAAATCGACGGCACCTTCCCCCCTTCCCCCCCCCCCCCCCCCCCCCCCCGCGATCCGTGGCCGGAAGTCAAGACGCTACGTACTCCGCAGCCAAGTCAATCCAAGAGAATCCAAGAGTGAGGGTCGGGGCGTACTTCTCCTGCGCACGGGTAGAAAGGGCGGGAGTTTCAAATGTGGAGAGGCTGTGACTCCGACTAAATTACGTCCTGTGGCGTAAGTATTGCTAAAAAAATTTACAGCGGAGCTGTTAAGGCCTAGGTTTCCCAGGATCGTGTCCGGTACCAAAGAAATGTCGACACAAACCTACACGTAGCTCTGGACAGCTACCGTCATCTATAAGCGATGGCGGCAACCAGGCAACCAGTCTGGTTGCCGCATTTGCTCATAGATGGCGGCAATCTTTCCAGCTATCATAGAAGAATGTATAGTAGGGCCAGTTTGTGAGAATTCATCGCAGGAAACAGCGCGCAAAACAGACGAGGACGAAAAGAAACACACGTGACGAGCGCAGCGTGTAGTGTTATCGGTCTTCCGTGTATAGCGCGATACTGTCGCGCTGTATCGTCACACCTCGGTATGACTTGCGGAAAGCTTACCGTGCTCATATATCATCATGTGACCGGACATCTGTCACTTCTCTATATGACTTGCGGAAAGTGTACCGTGCTTGCCTATTGTCATGTGACCGAACCTCTGTATATATTGGATTGCTGGAATAAACTGGGGGCTTTTTTTGGGCCAGTCCGTCCTTGCCTGCGGCTGGAAGTCTTCCGTTCATCCCGGTCGAAAACACGACATGGTGTCAGAAGTGGGATAACACACCTGCCATATTCCTTGTGGTCCGTCGCCCACTTTCTGCCGTGGCCGCCATCCAAGGGTAACCAGGCATGCCCGGCGACGAAGACAAGGTTTTGCTCCAGCCGGGACCTTTTCCGGTACAGCCGCCGCCGAGCTTCAACTTCGAAAAAACGTCGGAATGGCCTGCTTGGGTTCAGGACTGCAACGATTACCGGTTCGCCTCTGGACTGAACGAGCGGACAGAGGAAGCTCAGGTACGGACCCTACTTTACACCATGGGACGGCAGGCGCGAAAGATATTCCAGACCTTCAACCTGTCGGAAGAAGACTCGAACAAATCCGCCGTTGTCAAGCAAAGGTTTGACGACTACTTTGTCGCCGCACGCAACCTGGTTTATGAAAGCGCGTGCTTCCATTGCCGCTGTCAGGAACCAGGCGAGACGGTGGACCAGTTTTCCACAGCCCTACATACGCTGGCAGACCGGTGCGACTACGGCGAAGTAAAAGAGCGGATGGTTCGCGACCGCTTCGTTGTGCGCCTACGCGACGCCAAGCTCTCCGAGGCTCTTCAGATGGATGCGACGCTGACACTGGCAAGCGCCCTTGCGAAGGCACGTCTGAAAGAAAATGTGCAACGACAACAAAAGGAGCTTCGCAGCGGTTCTACGGAACTTTCGGATGCTGTGACGTCGAGCGCCGAGGTCGACGCGGTTCGCCGTGAAGGGAAGCCCCACGGGCATCGCCCAAGAACAAAGAACAGTCAACGCTTCGGACACAACACCAACAGCGCTCCGAAGTGTTCAACGTGCGGGAGAGGCCCGCATTCCCGTTCTTCGTGCCCAGCTCGAGGAGCAGTGTGCCACAAGTGCGGGAACCGCGGACATTTTGCCGCCGTCTGCTCGACTAAACAAGTAAGAGCCTCCGAGGTAGGCGCCAGCAGTGTCGAGACTGGAACGCGAACCGCTAACCGCAGGAACTTTGTCTGTTCCTTGGGTGTTACAAGCGCCAAAGCTAAAACGGTAGAAGTGTCTATCAATGATACGGTCGTTTCTGCGAAGGTCGACACTGGAGCTGAAGTTTCAGTAGTTCCAGCGTCCTTCCCAGGATTACCAGGGCAGCTTGAACGTTCCAATGTCGCTTTAAAGGGGCCAGGCAATGAGGAGTTGAAGGTCAAAGGACAGTTCGTTGCCACCATTTTGTGGAAGCGTAATTCCACTTGACCAACTGTTTTTTTCGTTGAATCAGTAAAATCTGTCATCATAGACTTACCAGCTATCGAAGCTTTAGGAATAGTAAAGTTTGTCAATCAAGTATCGGTGGAAACAAGCTACCGATCCTTGTTCAATGGTCTCGGGACCATGAAGGGCGAATATTGCATTCGGCTGAAACCAGAGAGTGTGCCCTACGCCATTCACACCGCCCGTCGTATTCCCATCCCGTTGCGAGAAGGGGTAAAAAAAAGAACTCGACAAAATGGTGGCCAATGGAGTCATTAGAAAAGTCTAAGGCCCAACTGAGTGGTGTGCGGGCATAGTTCCGGTTTTAAAGCCGTCGGGAGACGTAGGCCTTTGTGTTGACTTGACTCAACTCAACAAGAATGTAAGACGGGAGCGTTTCGTACTTCCCACAGTTGACGATACTCTAGCGTTGCTCAGTGGAGCTGCGGTGTTTTCAAAACTCGACGCCAACTCTGGTTTCCATCAAGTAAAGTTGGCAAAAGAATGCCAGCGGTTAACTTCGTTCATCACGCCACACGGGCGTTACTGCTTCGAGAGGTTGCCGTTTGAGATAACCTCAGCTCCTGAGTATTTCCAGAAGCGCTATACGTATAGTTTAAATAGAAAAATAATGGACTCTAATCAAAAATTCAATAAGCATTTACCCAACGTTTCGAGACAAGTGTCGTGTTTTCGAACGGGATGAACGGAAGACTTCCAGCCGCAGGCAAGGACGGACTGGCCCAAAAAAAGCCCCCAGTTTATTCCATCAATCCAATATATACAGAAGTCCGGTCACATGACAATAGGCAAGCACGGTACACTTTCCGCAAGTCATATCGAGAAGTGACAGATGTCCGGTCACATGATGATTAGATGAGCACGGTACGCTTTCCGCAAGTCATACCGAGGTGTGACGATACAGCGCGACAGTATCGCGCTATACACGGAAGACCGATAAAACTACATCCCCCTTTTTCGAGCGAAAGGCAGAGTTTGCATCAAACAAGGAATCGCCCACTAACAATAAAAAATCAAAAAGTTCATCACGTGGCATTGACATGAATCGAGGATCAACACTCGTATCAACAACGCAGCATTCACAACCAACATGAATCAATCCAACACGCTGAGTTCAAAACAAACAAGAATCAAGTACGGTGCATTCAGAAATTCCGTACCGCTCAGGCTGGCGTACTACCCGGCCAGATCGCGTCGCATAGACCGGAGGGACCGCAGGAACGGAACACTAGACTCGTGTCCTTCATTCGGACTGTTTTGGCCAATTGGCGAACCGGGACGACTGGGGCACGTTGCCCTTGGGCAGCTGTCAGTTTCCACTTCTGGAAACTCGTAGCAGTCACTACTTTGCACACTTCCCCTTTCCTGCTTGAGTTGGACCAAGGCTCTTCGGTTCCGTTCGATTCGGCAACCGTGCCTCAACTCTACCACATACGAGCGCGGCCGGCTGGCCGGCTGAAGGACCACGCCCTTCTGTCTGCGGTCTTTCACCCAGACTACGTCACCGGGCTTTAACTGAGGCAGGTGACGCGCCGCATGGCGGCTGTTTTAGAAGCGGCGGTGCGTATCCCTAAGGAGCGTGTCTCTTTGACGGCCCTCCTTCAGGTTCGTCGTACTTGGCGCCAGTTTCTTTGGGTTAAGTGGAAGCGTGGTACGGAGCCGCCGACTCGTAAGCAGCTCCGCTGGCGTGCTGCCTAGTTGTCCCGGGGTGTCCCTGTAGGCTAACAGAGCCAAATCGGGATCATTAGACTTCAACAACAGTCTTTTAACGGTTTTCACCATCCTTTCAACTTCGCCGTTCGCCTGCGGAAACCTCGGGCTCGATGTGACGCTTCTGAACCGGTAGTCTCCCGCGAACTGCCTGAATTCCTGGCTAACAAATTGTTTGCCGTTATCCGTCACCAGAACTTCCGGTATGCCATGCCTCGAAAATATACTTTTAAGTTGTTCTACAACATGGGAACTAGTCAAGTCTTCAAGACGGCACAGTTCTGGAAAGCGAGAAAGGTAATCTACTACTAACAAATAGTAACTTCCTTCCATGTGAAAGATGTCTGCTGCCACCCTTTCCCATGGCCTAGACGGAGTCTTAGTCGGCATCATAGGCTCGGACGGCTGGTCACGGTACTCTGCACAAACCCTGCAATTTGTGACAACTGAAGCAAGCTGCGAGCTTAGGCCAGGCCACCACACGGACTCTAGTGCTCTGGCCTTGCACCGGACAATACCTTGATGCCCTTCGTGGAGCTGCTTTAAGACCTCGCTTCTTAGTGGCTGGGGGACCACGCACGTCACGTGTGTTTCTTCTTCGTCCTCGTTTGTTTTGCGCGCTGTTTCCTACGTTTTTATCAGTTTCGGTTTGGACTCACGATGGGTCGGCCGCGTGCCCTTTCTTCGGGGAAAGAGGACCGGGTGCGGAAGGAGCGGTGACGTACGCAGCAGCGCGAGTGGATCCGCAACCGCCGCGTGCGTCGAGCGCTTCAGGTTCCGTTGTGAAAGAAGAGCAGATCGCTCGCCTGGAAAGCCACCACCGAAAACAGAAGCTACAGCTCCGCTGCTCTTCCTTCTTCACCAAAGTGGAAAGGCTGAAAGTTTTTTTTGTTTTCGCGGAATATTTGTTTTGTTACATGTTTGTCCCAATTAAACTGTTTAAAAAAAAAAAAAACACTTGTTTTTTTCTTCGCAGTTACCCTTTAACAACTGCAGTAAACACCTCGGTTACCAGGTCGGTATCATCCATTGCTAGAACCTCGTTCCAGTTGTAGCTGTGGAAGTGCTTATACATTCTAACAATAAAAATTGGGCGTCTTCGACACGCGCAGCTTGCGTGGAAAATGAATATTAACCACAAAAGGTGAATGGAACACTTCCATGTGTAATAAAGGTGATTAAACTGAAGTAATGTCATTGATCGGAATGTTAAAAAGAACAAGATCAAGAATATTACCTGCGCTGTTCTCAAATTTGTTCTCTAAACTAACTTAAATAGCCAGACCTGGACGCTTTAGCGCAAGCCCGAACCATACGTATAGTTTAAATAGAAAAATAATGGACTCTAATAAAAAATTCCATAAGCATTTACCCGACGTTTCGAGACAAGTTTGAAAACCTAAGGCCTTCGGTACTTAAGCCTCAGTGTTAGCGTTTCGAGGTATGTGAACGAGTCAGTGCTGGGAATCTCGACGCTACGAAGCGCTGGGATCTTGCTCGTGTACGAGTCAAAACGCTGTAACAACCAATAAGTACGCATACATCGAACTCGCACCTTTACGTTAGTGTTGCTGGTCAGGAAGTTTGTTACTTGTTTTGTGCATTCATTGACCAAATATAACTTTTTTGCAATTATTGATTTTCTTAATACGCTTGAGCACGCGAGGTAAAACTCGGAGACGCCATTGAAAAGCTCAAGTCGAACACACTTCTTATCTACTATCTGTGCTGACCAGCAGCACTGCACGAAGGGAAGTCCCCACCCCGCTTCCATTCTATCAATTCAACATCGCGTATGCGCATAAAGCTTTCCTGCAATCATAAACGGCCCACGAATTTGTCTGCTTCTTTTGCAGGGGTTGTGGGGACGTCAGAACACCGAGCCCAGATTGGCTCTGAGTGAAGGATAGTGGGTAGACCTCAAAGCAAGCTTCCTAGAGGTCTAGCCATTATCCTTCACTCAGGGCCAATGAGAGCCCCTGCGAAAGAAGCAGACGAACTTGCGCTCCGCATAGGCACATTCGCACATGCAAACTGTCTTAAGAAAACAAAAGTCGAGCACTTGTGTGAAGAATGTCGCACCGTTCGCCGGGCGTGCGCCGGACGGGCTTTAACCCCTATGTGGTGCGCTAAACGAACGAAATTTTTCAAAGCGCATTTGACGGTTGCTAAGGGCCATAATATTTGTTATGTGTTTCCTTTCTTCCTGACTGAGTATGCCGAGATAATTTCAGACACACCTTTAAGACACAGAGTCAGTAAAAGCTCGTCCAAAAAAGCTTAGCGAGAATTAGGGAACGCTTGTTAGGGCCTCCTTCGTAGCTAGCCGATCTCGGCATTTGCAGAAACCTAATCTCCTATCAGCATAACATTTCAGTAGGAGATATATGATGACACGAGGAAGACATGGTAGTAACATTTGTGCAGTTGTGAGCTTGAACTTATTGCGTTTCCTTAAAAGTGCATGCGCCAACGCTGGGCTAAACTTTGATACTCCTGTGATGATGCGGCTTGTTTTTCGCCCAATGAAGTAACAAGAAGCGGACGTTTGGCAAACAAAATACGTGTAGGGCTCAAGGTGACCAAATTTCAGCGGTAGTTCACTGGTACAAAAGAGGATTATTGAAATGGAGCTCAAAGATGGATTCGTGGGGTGAAGTGACTAAGGCACGTCTTATTACGTTTGCATATGCACGCACAATATCCGGTGTTTCGCAAACCAAGGAAAGTGCCCCTGTCTTCGTTTTGTATCGCTTGAGAATGAGAGTATCCTGCATCCTTGAAAAGTCAGGTAATCGAAAACGCAAGCAGCGCATTCGGCCACAACGTGAGAGCATGAACTGAAGCTGCTCAATCGACACCAAAACTGAGTGGCCAACTAGTTCCCAGAGTGCACTGCGTGGCATTTCGCCGCGATGGGGCGCTTCGAATTTTGGAAGAAGTCTATTGCCATAGTATCGCCCATCTCCTGGCAGAGCGACGTTGAGGGTTGCATGTACAGCTCAGGATTAGTGTTTGTCATACCAGTTTCTATAGTGTAAGTTAACATAACCTTGACATTTTTTTTTTCACTTTTGTAAATTATCAGTCACTCACCTCAATTCTCATTGTCGTGACCGACCCGTGGTTTAAACGGAAGTGCAAGGTTTTCTGCGCATTCTTTTTATGTGACTTGCTGTTTTCTGTAGACCCATGCGTAACCTGCCTGTCCTAATATTGAAATAATATAACAATTATATGGCCTTCTATATTTGCTTGCCTAGGATACCTCTCAGGAGTACTAACTAGTGACATGCCTTTACTTATTTATTTATCTTGAAGTACTGTCAATCCAAAAAAAGGAGTATAGCAGGCAGGCACGTAGCTACGATTTGGATTGGGGGGGGGGGGGGGGGTGGCATGACAAAATGCTGTATGAGGGAGAGGAGGTCCTAGCAAAATGGAAGATTTCGGAGGGGGGGGGGGGGAAGCGGGCCCAATGCCCCCCCCCCCCCCCCGTGGCTACATGCCTGATAGCAGGAAAGATTAGAAGATGGACAATTAAATATGGGCAATTCCGCTAGACGTTGACTCTTCTAAATCAGTCAGGTGTCCGATGTATAAAATGGAAAGCTTTCGTTTTTTTTTTGCCATCTTGACGCAGCAAATTCCACAGAAAAAGTTAATTGTCTGTGCTGGGAGAACGGGGAATATAGAAATCCCCCCTTTCCCCCAAAGGTCCTCAGATTCCACCTTCAACACAAAACCTACAGAATCATAGCTTATGGTGAATTCCGCTCGCAGATCTCGAGCGCTCCAAAAGCGCTCCATTTGGAGCGCGCATATTCCGCTCGCAGATCTGGCTCGAGCTGGTCATCTTCCCCTCGTAGATCTCTGGCAACGCCCGCTCCACGGAGCGCCTCAAACTCCGCCGAACTTGCTCTGCGGGATTTCACAGATCTCTCCGGATGTTGACAGAGCGGCCCACGTGATTTCCTTCTAAATTGGCAGTGCGCATGCGCGGCGAGGTCGCGAGGTCGGCGGGCCGGACGGGTTGTCGAGTTGGATCTGTTCGGGTGCATCGGTTGTTTACGTGGGATTGTGACGGCTCGAACGCTTCTACCTCGCGTAGATCAGGGATACGAAGCCGGTACTGTGGAGCGTGGTAAATCGTAAGCGCTGACATCTGTGATCGTGAGAGGAAGAACGCCAGGAAAGCCGGAGGCAGACGCAAGGTTAGGCCTGTTCATTCCGCAGCCAATGATTGTTTACCTTTTTATTTACACGGCATTCCGCCGGCGTTTTCCCGTGCAATAAAGCGAGAAGAGATTAGACAACGACCGTGCAAGTGATGGTTTGTTACCTCTGTGTTTATTAAAGTCGTATCAGAAATCTGAACTCCACCGCTGGCAATCGCTGTCCGTGCCCCGCCGCTTCGACGCGGCCGAAAGGTATGTGACGGTGCCGAACGCGGACTGCGCGGACGTCTTCGTTATTTGTGATATGAGCGCCGTGGTACGTATAATTTCGCACGGCCTGTGTCGCGTGTTATTTCTGCGTCGGAAAGGTCAGTCGTCTCAGGCGTTGGTGGGCTTGTCAAGTTCGAGCAGCGGCCATTTTGAATGGCGGAGGGGGAAGCGATGGGGAGGAGTGTGGGGGAGGTCGCTCCAAAAAGGCGAGTTTATCTTCCCCTCGTCGATTCGGAGCGCGTCCCACGGAGCGGAATTTTGCCTCCCTCGCGGATTTTGGAAAGCGCTCCGGATCTACGAGTGGAATTCACCATTAGATTGCACTGTTTTAAAACCAGAACACCGCCTCTACGTTGGAAGCTCAACTGTATGGTACAAACTAAAAACACCGTATTCCGTGACCCAGTGATACAATGACGGGCGGTACTAGACAGACCAGGTGGGATATAGTCTCTCATGCGTCAATCGTCTCAACCAAGAAAGGGCAATTTGACCTCTCCTTAGAACCGCTTAGCTTATTTTCTAACTAAACTTAAACAAAGTACAATGGTGTTTATTTTTTTCTTCATTATTTTATTTTATTTAGCCATGAAATTTGGCATTTTACGAATAGACGGCGAATTGAAACATATTGGATGGGGCGGTTTTATAACTTTTTCGGATTTATTCAAAAAACCCGGAAACCTAATCATAAATTGCGCATCGCGTCCTCCAACCATGCACGTGAAATTGCTAGTGATCGCAACTATTCCTGTGCAACGCATTACTATAAATGCTCCCTGAATGCTTAAACTTTTCTACGTTATTAAGTTCTACGCCGTCAATATTGGAACGAAAGTGTGAAACATTTCCCTTGTTATTAATACTGCCAAACACAGTGTTATCTAAATAAAATATTTAAGGGTTATTACACTACGAGTAGGTACCGTTTAGATGCGCACTAAGCAGTCCCTGATATTAAACTGTGTCCTATCGACTAAACAAAAACGCAATTCAGTTGCCTGTGAGAACTATACACAAAAAACAAATTCATTGCTATGCAAGTTATATAAACTATTACAACAAACACAAGGCACTCGGCCACTTAAAGGGGCGGTGCAACGGTTTCAATGTTAAAAGAATTGCCAGTTTGCATTTTTTATATTGTTTATCTAAGCCCAAGTGACCAAAAACGCGTCGCCTTTCCATGAAAAACTGCTATTCTGCTGCGTAATCGCAAAGCAAAAAACGAATTATTTGCCGATCTGCAGCCGCCTGTGGTAGCTACGGGAACTAAAATGACAGCGTCTCTGGGGGTACGCGGAAGTCAACAAACCCTGTCCCCCTCCGCTGCTACGCTCGCAGTCAGCCTCGTGGCGATCCGTCCTTTGTGTCCGTCGCGCGCCGCGACCTTCGACGAGGCTAATCCTTTGAAAGTCGACAATCGCGGAGGAAGCGGCTGGGGTCTCTGAAGAGAGGGCCCAGGGGGAAACCACGTGAACCCCCAGAGTACGTCACTCGAAAGTCGGCGTGGAGAGTTGAGGCACTTCGACCTTCGATTTGTTTCATTTTTTTTTAAAATGAACTAGCGCTCGCAAGAAAATGCGGTTTTCGGTTTTTCGTTCCATATGTGACGCAGATTAATTTCCGCAGTTAATTGGCCAAAGTCTGAAAATCGTTGCACTGCCCCTTTAAACAAGAACGTTTCTGTGATGTCGATTAAGCTTGATTCAATCACGGTTTACCTAGATATTGAAAGAACTTCGTTCTCTTGCGTACGATCAAACGTCATTGAAAACCTCCATAAACATTGCGTCATCCTGACTACGTTCGCTTATTAGAAATATAGACTCGTGTGTGCATTTAATTAGTTACGTGATGGTCAAAAGTTCCTGCCTAAACCCGCTGTGGTGCTTATCTAGTAATATGTTTTGTTTTTTTTTAAGTATTGATCTATATGCGTTTCTAAATAATGCGTGCTAGAAGTTTCCTATATGCCGCTGTTGAATATTTATGGCTATAATATTGAAGAATCATCTTGTTTCCGGAATTATGAAGACGCGGAATTGTTCCACGTACCCAATCTTCCCGTAGCTTGTCTTGCCGGAACGAAGCCTCAATATTAAGGTAGGTACCGAGATACCCGCTCCGTCTATGGTCTCTAGAATGCGTTCTAAATATCCTGTGGTCCCAATGCCTTTTTTCATCTTCAATATTCAAAACCAAATTAAACATACGGATCTCCTAGGAAACCAACATTAGCGTATGGAAGTCATCAGGGACGGCGGCACGACCTGCGGGTTGGTCACGTGACACACCAAAAACAGACAAAGCATTCGTTAAAGTCGTCTGAGAATTTTAAGGAACGAGAGACACCTTTATCACGAACTACTACTTGTAAGGTCGCCTATCGCGCATGCGCTCGATGAAAATACGGCTATGCTCATGTCCGGCAGAACATGAGCATTCGAGCATTTTAATTTTTCAGTGGCAACTTTGCAGTTATGGTAGCACGCAGGACGTCCATGGACGTATATTTCTTGCTCAGTGTAGCATTAATTCCTCTCTTCCAACGTTTCCGGTTAGACGTTACTCAAATATTTCTGTGAATCTTTAGCAGCCTTCATACCGTCGTTGTTGGCTTTTATTTTTCGTAGACGAGAGCGTACCAAACAAGACCATTCACAACTCATTATTACTAATAAGCATTTGCATGTATGTGTGCAAAACGCGGTAGAGAATGACATTATAGGAATACTTTCAACTCTGGTGCACCAGGTAATCTTCATTTAGTTGGCGCTTAAACATTTTCTCGACATTTTATTTCATCTCATGTTCTGGTTATTTCAAGTAACTGCGCCTCACTTAGTTTTTAATGTGTCAGTTGGCACCGGCTCAGGTAATACACTGATGCCATTTCTCTTCCTAAGCACTCTTATAGACGTCTTTTCCAACACCGCACTTGCGTTCAATTACAGTAGCAGCAAAATCCGCCACTTTGCCACACGCAGCATCAGGTTTTCTCCAGTCTGGACGATCCGGTTTGAAAGGGCAGTCTCTGATTATTTTATAAAATAATTTCTCGTAGACCGACATTTTAATAGGTCTACGATCGTTCACGTTGTAGTAATATCAGACATTATATCTTTATCTCTTACAGCATGACATAGATTACAAGGGTTTCCACTTGTCTTTGCGTAAAAGAAAAGACTTGCTGAAACAAGCGATCCAGGCAAACAGACGCGCTGCAGCTGCGACATGCGCCGCTGCTGCTTCGTACAGCTTAGGCCGCATTGCGAAGTAATTCTTGTACCCAGAAATAAGCACAGCAAAATATATATTTTCAAAAGGCCCGTAAAAATTCTCTCCTGAGAAGTTGATTGCGTGGACGGCGTTAGAGACGTTGAGATTAAAGGCTGATTCATATAATTCACACAGCCCCGTTTTTTACATTACGAAAGGTTACGTCTGCTCACGCAACAATTCACTGGGACATCAATGCGTCATATTAGCCTGGCTGCCGGCTCAAAGAGATGGCCTGGCACGTAATATTCGAGACACGAATGTTTGGGTTACTCATCTGTAACGTAAGAAAACGTAACAAGACGCTGCTGTGTGACCCATTTTTTACGGAGAGAGAGAGAGAGAGAATAATGTCTTTATATCATATACACGAACTCAGCTCTGTTACGCCAGGCGCGGTGGTGGCGCGTCGGGCGCACTTCTGGTCTGGGGCTGTGGCCAGACAAACACCTGCTTTCTCGTCAAAACACCGTGACTTGGGCTGTGCCAAGAGAGTCGGGAAAGGTTTGAGGGTCAGTTTTCATGTGTTTTCTGCCTGCTCGGTTCGTCCGAGGACGTGGATAGGGCCATGCAAAAGGAAAAGCCGTCAGACCATGATTGCTTGTCCGGGAAGCACTTTGGGTTGAATTCACGGATACGTGTGGTCGTCTGATTTATTTGTTTTGTTCCAACATGAACGCGGGAAAACTGCAAAGTTGTACGGACCACCTGCGGACTACGTTCAGTGCGTCTTCAGTTCGAACGGCCGCCTGATCGTCCAAACTGTCGTCTGCTCTCAAACGCTTCTGCTTGTTGTCGTCTGCTTGTTCAAACGACAGCGCCTCGTAGACCAAACGTCCGTCCATTGCGATAAGAAATAAGTGCAGGATTCAAAGTACTTTTAAGTTCGAAGCTTGGTTGGAATAAATAGGCTCGGTGTAAACAGTAGATACAGGGAGATGTTGGTAATTGTTACCAGTGGCCATCACCGACTTGTTATGCCTGATTCACTTGGTCTGATTCTGCTTGCGATTTTCAGTATTGACGTCGACATCTCAGCTACGGTTCACGCTTTTGCAGTCCGAACGACGTCATGACTGAAAATAGCGAGCAGAATCTCAGCGCGCGACTCAGGCTTTAGCGTCCATTCTGTGGCGTCCACGCGGAATGAATCGCCGCATGTCACATTATTAACGCGACGTTTTGCAGTGTAACGAGCCTCGTTCATTTCGCTGGGGCCGCCACAATAGTCAGACATTGCCAGGAAGACGTAATGCTGACGCCAGCACGCCTCACCTTCTCCCTCTTTCCCCGGCACTGTCAAACTGAAAGACACCGCCGGGTTTTCGTCAAAACGAGCGTTTTCGTCAAAGGAGGGTCGCACAGCTGGCGCGGAGCCAGAGAGGAGGAGGCGCCGTGGCGCGGTGGAATGCGGGCGTGCTCAGTTGTCGCTCAGTCATCACCGGATGTTCTACGCTCTGGGTTTTCGTAGTAGCGGTGCGTTAGATGTGATGTCTGTGTGCAGTTAAAACAATAAATGCGGTTCCCTCCACAAATGATCTGGATGCAGTTCCTTCCACGTGTGGTATAGATGTGATTCTTCCCACGAGCGGTATGGATGATCGTATCCAAGGGCGTCGATGTACTCTGACAGGCAGAGTACAGAAATGGTGGTGGGGTTAAAGGAATATTCATTGGTGGATTCTCAGGGAATGCGTTAGTATGATCCTCCGGAACGCCACGCACGTCTCCCTTTAGAAAACGCTAACACTGACCCCGTAACGAGGCTAAAAATAAGCAGCACACATAGAGGAAGTAAAAGAGTAAATGGACCTTCCTTTAATGTTTTAGCATAAACTGCAAACCAGAGCGAGTGCGAAGGTTAGTTCTGTGTGAAACTCGGCAAATCTGGAAGAGAGATTTTGAAGTGACTTATGGCAAAAAAGTCAGTGAGTCGTGGGATCTGTTTTGAGTGGTGCTCGCACTTCAAGAATGGCCGAACATTATTAGAAAACGAAGAGATGTTGGCTCAGATGTAACATACCGATCTAACACCTGCAATTAGCCTGAACCTGAGGATGCGTCTACAGCTAACTGCGAGGCCTATGCAAACGTTTTCATTTAAGCGCGACGCGTTTTGATTTGCGAGAGGTGGATCAGAGCGTTTTAAAAAGCATTTGTGTTAATTTTGTACACACAGTTACGTTGACATGCAGTCGAGAGCAGTCAAAATCCAATAAGGACGCGCTATCGTCACTTATGGCTCACTAAAATTAAGCGAAATGTGCGGCAACATGACGGCGCCCGGCAACGGCGTTAAGGTTGGTCGAGGTGGCCGATCTTGAGACGATTCCGCTGGCTTCCACGACGTCTGTCCAGCTTAAATCATCCCAGTTTTGGAAGAACCTGGTGCTCCCGTGTCTCCACCACTCCATAGATTTTCTTTATATTATTTTAAATATTTTATATCCGCTTCTTTGCAATTTGGCGGGGGCGATTGACTATGTTTGCGTGATACATGGTATTACAGATCACAGGGTTGACAGCAGCGCTAGTTTACCCAAGGGTACACAAAACGAAGTGTCAAGAAACGAGAGTGCATTAATATGACAAAGTAAACTATGATGCAACGAGAAATGAACTGGTTTGTTTCCTACCTTATTTTTCAAAACAAGCAGATGATATTGGCATAGGTGAACCCTGGAACATCTTTAAACCCTCAGTTTATGAGCTTGTTGACCTACGTTCCCTCTGGAACGTAATCTTTTAAAACTAAAGACAAACCTTGTGTGACAAAAGAGCTTTTTTACGATTTAGGTATAACGGGAGAGCATCAAACAGGTCAAGCTTAGAACAAAGTGACGCCCTTCTTAAAACAGCTGTTAAGGCAGCAAAAAAAAAAAAAATTACTACGAAGAGTTAGGCGCAAAACTAAAAATTTACTCTTAGGAGATTTGGAAGGTAGTTAAGTTAAATAAAAAGTACGATACGCCTGTTCCTCTGAGCAGCTGACAATGAACAAGAAAAGCAAAGCTACGCGTCTAAATAAGTACTTTGAATCTGTTTTTTCAAAAGCTACTTCGACGATCTGTTACCCTCATGTGCGATTTCTGATGGAACATGTCATGTCATTCATAGAGATTACGTACAACGGTATACGTACAACGGTACTACGATATCTCGTTGTAAAGAAATCATTCCGACCTGATAATATTCATCTACTTATACTGAAGAAGTATTCCTTAGAGTGGGCAAACTATGTGTGCTTTACAACAAATCATTACGAGATAAAAGCTTCCAACAGGCTGAAAATTGCAAATGTGGTGCCAATACACAAATCAGGATCCAAAAAGTGCGTGGAAAATTACCAACCCATTTATCTAACTTGCACATGCTGCAAACTTATGGAACACGTGATTTATAGTAATCTTATTGCTCACTTTAACATGTATAATTTTCTTATCCGTGCTCAGCATGGGTTTCGCTCTGGAGTATCCTGTGGCAATCTGCTTGTTGACGTTTGCACTTTTTGGCGGGCGGCATGGATACTGTGAATGAAGTATACTTTGTTTCTAGACTTCAGAAAAGCGTTCGATCTTGCAAACCATAAAATATTGTTCCTTTAGAAACTTACCTCGCTATTGATAATAATGTTGATGTTGGCTTCAGGTCTACCTGACAGAACGAAAGCAGTGCGTTGTGCTAATTGTTGAAATGAAGTTGGTGTTACATCTGGTATTTCCTAGGGTACTGTTATGGCCCCTTTGCTCTTCCTGGTATATATAAAGGCTATTATTAATGGAATACAATAAAATTTAACAATATTTGCAGACGACATAATATTTATATTAATTAATTTTTCTGATATAAATTTCTTACAAACCGATCTTGCAAATATTCCAATGTGGTGCAAGAATCAGAAAATGAATCTGAACAATGAAAAGTGTGTTCACGTGAGATTTACTCGAAATAAAAGCTCCCCTGGCTCTATCTATATAATAAATAGTGAAATAAATCAGGTTAACTCAAGCGTAAAATACTTGGGAGTCATGCTGTCTAGCGATTTAATCTGGAAACCTCATGTGGAAATGGTAACTCTAAAAGCTGTACAGATGCTTAATTTTATACGACGGAATTTTGGACAGGGTTCATGCGAATAACAGGCTGAAGTTGAGCTAGTTGGTACATAATGCAAAAGTAAACGGTCAGCTAGAACGATAGGGAAAAAACACAGACAGGGAGAAACACCCCAAAGTTTAATAATTTTCCTAAATGGGCCCCTGGCCCAGGACCAAAAAGACAGAAGCCTTTTTTTGTTGCGACGCGTAGTTTCCACAATATCAAATTTGTCCACTTTTCGTGAAACATTTTGTAAATATATATATATATATATATATATATATATATATATATATATATATATATATATATATATATATATTGTGACAAAGAAGACGGCGACATTGGGGCAGTGACATGCCAGACCATCACGTGCCACGCTCCGCGCGCACGGCCCGGCTTCCATAAAATCCTTTCTATCTCATTGAGTGGACGCATCATTGTCATTTGCTGCCGGCCGGAGATCTTCGTAACATTTGGTGGAGGTGCGGGGTACATCGTCTTTCGTTCTTCGTCATCATCGCTCCGGACCTTGGTTGCAGCAATCCTCCACCCCAGCCGATTGAGCTCCAGACCATAGCCGTGCCGCACAGCCCCCGCCCCGCGAACTGCCTGAAATGCCGAAGTGACAGTGAGAGAGAGGTTCAACGAATGTGAGTTACGAGGATTTTTATGAAGAGCGCAGCGAACAAGATGAACCATGGGCGAAATCCAGATACAGACACAAGTTTATGGTCCCCTGCCCTGTCCCCAGCCCCGACTGTTTTGATTGCGGTCAAATGAATTCCCCAGCCCAGATCGTGACGTTTTGGGGCTGTGGCTGGCACAGAGATCGGCAATGCTGTGAAGAGAGGCTGCAGGTTCAAGAACTTTTTATTCTACGCGGGCGGCAGCAGTCGTACGTATAATCACGTGTCTTCGGCCTTGTCTTCTGTGTGTGTATGTGTGAGTTTTCAGTTCACTCTCGTGTTTCCTTTATTCATCGGCCGGGTCGTCCTCTTTAAAGGAGGGGGTAATGTGACGAAGAAGACGGTGACATTGGGGCAGTGGCGTGCCAGACCATCACGTGCCACGCCCCACGCGCACGGCCCGGCTTCCATAAAATCCTTTCTATCTCATTGAGTGAAAGCATTATTGTCATTTGCTGCTGGCCGCACAACTTCGTAAAAATATACAGGGTGTTTCACGAAAAGTGGACAAATTCGATATTGCGAAAACTACGCGTCGCAACAAACAAAAGGCGTGTGGTGTTTTGGTCCTGGGCCAGGGGCCTATTTAGGAAAAGTATTAAAGTCCGGGAGAATTAGATGGTTAATTATTTTTGCGTAATCATCTTTTTTAATATTCTGTTAAGGGCATGGTTTCAATTAGAAAATTGCTCAGCATCATCAAACAACACTAAATTAACAAATTGCAGAACGATAGAATGCATGCAGAGCATTTTACGGCTTTCTGAAAAACCGCACAAATTCAACGGGTTTTTATGTTTCGTTTTGCAATTCGAGCCCATCTCCGCCCCGACGGCACCGCGCCCCGTGGAGAAATAGTGCAACCAACCTCTGGTGCGCTGTCCTCGCGCAGCGCAGCAGAGGCTGGTTGCAATATTTCTCCACGTAGCGCGGTGCCGTCTGGCCGATATGCGCTCCGATTGCAAACCGAAACCTAAAAACTCGTCAAATTCGTGCGATTTTTCAGAAAGCCGTAAAATGCTTCGCGTGCCTTCCATCGTTTTGCAATTAGTTCATTTAGTGTTTTTCGATGCTGCTGAGCAATTTTCTAATTAAAACCATGCCCTTAAACACAATATTAAAAAAAGTTAATTACGCAAAAAACTAACATTCTAATTATCCCTGACTTTAATAATTTTCCTAAATAGCTAGGCCCCTGGCCCAGGACCAAAACCACAAAAGCCTTTTATTGTTGCGACGTGTAGTATTCGCAATATCAAATTTGTCCACCTTTCGTGAAACACCCTATATATATATATATATTTATATATATTTATGCCATCTCCTGACGAAGCCGAGCCTCTCGGCGAAACTGTCGTAATACATACAATAAACTCCTAGCATAGCAACTCCGCAAGTACGGATCTCTGACTTATTACATTTTCCCGGTTCATTGTTCTCAAACTACTCTGCTTCACCTATATATATATCTATATATATATATATACGAAAAAAAAACGCACTTGAGACGTTTGTTGGAGTTTTTAAAACATATTATTCGTAAAGTTCGTCGACGTTTCGGCCTGAGAAAGAACGTTTTCGAGACTGGTTACATTTGACGAACTTTACGAATAATATGTTTTAAAAACTCCAACAACCGTCTCAAGTGCGTTTTCTGCCGTATATACGTTTCGTCATCCTGCGCTACGTTTTTTTTTCTCTCTCTCTCTCTCTTTCTCTCTCTATATATATATATATAACAATCGCCTTTTAATCAGTCGAGAAATGTTTTACAGGAACATTTTTATATATTAGGGAGGGTAAACCACCAGAACCAAATGCGACCCAACTTTTGCCGTACCGATGTTTTTTGTGCTTTTTTTTTTCTCCCGAAAACAAGAAAAGATTGGAATAGGTTGGCTATTAGCGGCGAGAAGTGTTGGTGGCGCCCTCCTGGGGTTCCCCCTTGTGACGTCATTACCTTGCAAACAACAAGTTCGATGGTGTTTGTTATTAGCATGGTGGAAGCTTGAAATCATTGCGCTCTCAAAGGAACACTGCCAACACCGTCAAAATTAAAGTTCTTTCATTCCTCTTATTTCCGTCGATGAAAATCCCCTTTCCGACGTCATAGTCAGCGTTCGGCCAATCGTGGAAGGCCGACCACAGCGACGCTTTCGGTCGCGCACGGGGCTAATAGAAGTATGTGTTTGACGTTTATACAAGTGAGTTTGTGTTTCAATTATTTTGTTAGAAATTAATGTGATTTATGTACTCACCCCTGCAAGCTATAATACCGAACGGCGATGCATGTCTCTATGTAAATAAAAAAGAAGAAGCAAAAGCAAGGTCCCGTCTCCGACAGGAGAACCGGATGCGCGTCATTGAGGCGCGCGGGCGAGCACGTGACTCTCCTTTTCTTTTCTCGGCTCCTTATTGGTCTACCGCATAGCGTTATTACAATAAACGCCAGAGGCTCAGCTGGCGCTAGTGTCTACGGGACTTCCGGTTGCGAATGGACCTCTTGGCGAATATGTGCTGCCACCTTGACACGCGAATCGGTTCGAGACTAGGTGACTGGAAAACAACGCGCGCCCAAGGCCTCTCCCACCCGTTCCACACCCAAAACGTCCGCTACATCCTGTTCACCCATTGAGGCGATGTGACCTAGATACGGCTCCCCCAAGCTCACCTTTGTCCTCATCGTGCGTAATCTTCCGCCCCGAGGTCGACACAACGAAACCGCTCAAAGGCGAGAAATGCAAGATGGCGGATTGTTTGGAACTACATACTCTCGAACCCAGGCGCATGAAATACTCCGCGCATGCGCACCGCGTAATTCTACAAAAGGCCCATTGAAGCAGACAGCGAACAGTCTACTTTTCCAGTGTTCCTGTGTATTCCCATAGGAAAAGGTACGTGATATTTTTCTCTTCGCTAGGGAATAATAGAAATCAGTGTAGTTTCTTTACTCGTAACGGGTACTATGTAGCTTTATTTACGCCATAAAAGTGTACTTTATTTAGTTAAACATTTTTTTTTTTATCACTGATCAATGTTTAAGTTAGCAGAAATTGAGGCCCAGGCCTATGTTGTACAGCGTGATATGTCAATACAAGCTATCAATTCAAGCAAAAAAACATGAAAGACGTTTAGATTTCTCTGTAACGCCGAATTGGAGCGCAGCTCTTGAGGAGGAGGAGGAGGAGGAGGAGGAGGAGGGAGGGTACGGGGGGAAGGGTATGCGCCTCCTTCTTTCCCGCTAAATTAAGCGGGAATATATGCAATGTTAGATGCGAGGACGTCACGTAACATAACGTGTGACGTCATACGTCACGTGACGTCACACGCGGCGTGTTTCCTAGAAGGACATCACGCGTGGTGTCACGAGGGTAACGTTTTGACGTTACCCTCGTGACCCTCACGGGGGTACCCTCACAATGGTAACCCCCGTGAGGGTTACCCCCCCCCACCTTCGTGAGGGTAACTTCCGTGAGGGTTACCCCCGGTTACTCTCATGGGGGTTACCCCCGTGAAAGTTACCCTCCCCCCCCCCCGTGAGGGTAACCATCACGGGGGAGGGTTTCGTTACCCTCACCCCCTGAGGGTAACCTTCGTGAGGGTTAACCTCACTCCCAAGGTTACCTTCGTGAGGGTAACCCTCACGGGTGTAACCATCACATGCGACGTCATGTGCGACGTTACAAGCGAAGTCACGTGCGACGCCACACGTCCCATAATGCAACGCGTGGTTACGCCGACGCCGACGGCGACGCCAACGCCGACGGCGACGCCGACGCCGCTCAACCCGCAAACGGGTGCCTAGAGCTGCGATCTAAAACATCAGTTAAAAAGTGCGTAGGGTTTTTTCAAGATGTAACAGCATTCAGATGATGGAAACGCAATTTTTTTACTAATGCACAGTTTGTTACTAATCCGGTACGTGTTCTTCGTTTCATAACTCCATGCTTCGTTCTTGTTGCCCGTTTTGATTGTTTGATTTGGCATATATTAGCCAACGAGCTTGAGTAAACTTAGAGCTGTAAACCAGCGGCCAAAAATGGCACCCCGCGATCTTAACCGTTTGCCACATTAGCGATCACATGACTTTAAGATGGCTGAGTCCATAGGTGCGCCAGATCCGATTGGCCAGATTATGGTAAGCAGGGCCGCGGTCCAAAATTTACTTGATCTCACTCTAGGGTAAATGTTCTGTACCTTGGCGTTCGAAAACCTACCCGCGTTAAGTTGCTCTAACAGTCTTGTCACGTGACATGACCCACTGGAGTAACGCGGATCCATTCGAGTAAGATTGGAACGCATCCTCAGTGGGCCCCCTCTGCTTACCGTGATCTGGCCAATCTGATCTGGCCTCGCCTCTGAGCGCAGCCATCTTGACGTCACGCGATAACTAATGTGGCAAACGGTCAAGATGGCGGCAACCGGGGGGTGCCATTTCCGCTTCAGGCCCTGGGTTGCGGTTTACCGCTCTAAGTCATACTCAACCTCGTTGATATTAGCATCCCATTTGGTGTTTTGTCAAGCTGATTCACAATGTGTGCTTCATAGCATTGAATATGCGTAAATACGTGCCCTATTATAGCAGTTTGCAACGTCAACACGTATTATACATGTGCATTGGGCTATTTTAGCGCAATGTTTAACGCCATGAATAAAAAAAAAAAGAAACGCTCTAACTGACACATTTTTTTTGTACATCCGATTATAAAACGTTCCAAACTTCTTATTCTGTCACAACACTAAGCGAAATTTGCGTTTTCCTATAGGAATACATTACCGGAAGTCAAATTTCGTCTGTTTGCTATCTGCTTCAAAATGCAACAGCACACTAGCGCCACCTGAACCTCTAGCGTTTATTGTAATAACGCCATGGCCTACCGCAATGCTTCTCGTTAGAAAGTTGAGCAAGGTTTTGCGCGTCATGTTCCGTGGTTTTAAATGTATAAAGTGTATATTTCCAGGCGATTAAAAAAACAATTCTACAAAAGAAGCCTTTATTGTTCTAGCATGCACTTCCAAAACGACTAGCGTGGGGGTGCCAGCTAGAGTATCGCTCTTCATAGCTGCCCGCATTCCCGCGGAGCGAAGTGTTTTACAACTGCAGTGATTAGGAAATTGTCTAATGGGGGAGGAGTTTTCGAGCTAAGACAAAACATATTCAATGAGGGACGTGGTCGGACTTACGTAGAGGAATATCTTGCGTAAAATCTATCTCACACACAAAGCCAGAAAGAGATTTTTCCTCCAAGGGCGTTTACGTACTCTTTCCATAGATTACACACGTCTGCTTTGAATCATTTGAGTTTTCTCATTTTCGTAGCTGTCGCTAACACGGTCGCTCGATACTTCCAGCTTTAACTTTTTTCCCAGCAAATATGTTGTCACGCCTAGTCTGTTCAGTGTACGAAATAAAGCGTGCGGCGTTCGAAGCACGCTCTATACGTTGCCATCGCAATCTGTACAAAACATTGACGATCGAACATGTCCCGATTCGGCCAGAGCGTCAGCCCAGGGACCAGCTTCATTGGCGCTGTTTGCTTCAGGACCCCTTCAGACAGAGCCTACCCTAGCTCCTTTCTCCCTAGCGTATTATTGGGAAATGGTCATCAGCACGTACGTAAAGGCGACGACATATGCTAATGAAGCTGGCTGCAATGAAACCGCGGCAGGAAGGCACCCGAAAACCTTGATATAGTCTACCCACGGAACGTGAATAATATATGACACAATTTCTCTGCGTCGGAAATGAGGCTCGACGGTTTCGACCTTGACGTATTTTTGCGGAAGCATTGGCACCAAAGCTCTGTTTGTTACCTGGAGTTTGCGCAGACATCACAAACTCGCTGTTGCGTGGTCACCGAAAGAACCCGTTTAGGGAACGCATTGGCATAACCTGTACATATCACTGGCAGTGTTTCAAAAGTTACTTTACTCCTGAGTCAAGGTTTCGTTTTTTTGGAGCGCAATAACTTCTCTGTGCCGTACTTTGCTTCACCTGTGCTGCGGCGTACCTGCTGGAGAAAGTCGCATCAAGCCGAGAACGATTTGACGTCGTGATGTCTGTTCATGGTTATCATTCCTTTTCCTTTAAGAGTAAGTGTTTTATGTGGTTTTATTCACATCGTTCGCATGCGCTATGGCGTTACCAGGTGGCATCTAAGCGCGTGTTTAACCCAGAAGGCTGAGAATATTTAATTATTTTACTCTTCATGTTTTCGTTTACTCGTTCCTCCACTTTCTATTTAATATAGCGATATGTAAAAAAATGCTTCCATTAGTTGCGTCAAGCCTTTAATTAGCGCCGGAGAAACTGACCTGCCTACATCTCGCACCGCGGATTTCCATGTCCTCGTCCTAAAACTAATGATTTTATGTGCATATACACAACGTGTCCCTAGAAACGAGTACAGCAAAAATTCACTGCGAAATTAAACTACGCCTAACTGCCCAAAAGTAGCGCTAGCAATCCGGATTGGGTTTTAAATTTTCAGAACTGTTATCTTATTCCAACGTTATCAATGATTTTTTGAACCTTTAAGTTATGTTTACGGCATTCAACTCCCTGTATTCGGTTTCCTCGTACACGGCCACCATTTTCCCTATAATATTGTGGAAAAAAAAATTACTTATAAATTTGGATAAGATAACGGTTAGTTCTTAAAATTTGACATCCGGTTCGAACAGCGAGGGCTGGGCAGAGATACTTCAAAAAGTGCTCGGGAATATACATACTTAGATACATGTATTTTAAGGCCCAAAATACAGATACGTAGATACATTTGCCTTTTATGCAACGGGATATCCCTGAGATACTCCTTAAAACAAAAAGTTGAAAAAGTATTCCGGATTGCAGACACAGATATTATAAAAATACGCTTGTTCCCGAACGGTGCTACGTGGAAAAGGCGTAGTTCGTCACGAATGCAAATGTAAATTTATGTTTGTGCTCCTATTTCTGCGTCATTTTATGCACTTCCCCTTACCTGTAACTAATGCCGCAAAGAAAGCAAAAAAAGATGTCACGCCCGGTCAACCACATAGTTGCTGAACGCTAAAGATTGCGTGTCATGCTTAAAAAAAGGCGTTTGCACGGAATGAACCCTGCTTTGCCGTGAGGGCGCTTTTCAAACTGTCGTCTTATATGTTTCTGAGTCACCCATAATATGAGGAGATTCGACAACAGAGCCGTATACATTTTCTCCACTCAACTCCTTTACAGCGTTCGCCATGCTAAACTGGAAAGAGTGGAGGGCTTTGTGAGGGGAGCTTATTTTGTTATTTTTGCAAGTAACCACAGGGTTTTTTGTAGCGTGAGCTACACTGGCCGAGGTTGAGCAGTTTCGCGTGGCTCGCATAATGAGCCGTGCTCCGTGCTGCGCAAGCGCGAGGAGCAGTGACGTCACACGGCGCACAGCTGGCGGGGCGGAGCCGCCGTAACAGCGGGCTCCGCCGCCACCGCGCGCGCCTCGCCGGTCTGCGCAAGCGCGAGGAGCAGTGACGTCACACGGCGCACAGCTGGCGTGCCGGAGCCGCCGCCGCCGCGGGCTCCGCCGCCACCGCGCGCGCTTGGCCGGTCTTCGCATTCCAGAGGAGTGACGTCATAGCCGCGGCAGACGCACTGGCGCCGCCGCGCGCCCAGTTGTGTGCCTCCATTGCGCAGATGCCAAGTCTGACGCAGCACCGGAGCTGCTTGATAGCGCCTCTCATTTTGTGCGCATAAGCTCACGCTACGTAAATCCTGGCATAGCCGAGCTAAGCCACCGCAATTTTTTTTTTTTTCATGTAGGTGATTGTGATGGATTATGATATAAGGCGGGTTCATGTTATAAATTCTTAAGAAACTTGCACCAAACCCATGTTTTAGAGCTTAGCTCTTAGGCGCCCATTTTTGTATTTCGCGGTGTCGGCGTCCGCGTTGGCGTAACCGCGCTACATTTAGCGGGGAAATTGACGTCACGTGAAATAAACACCAATTAAATTCCCCGCTAAATTTAGAGAGAATCGAATTGCTGTTGAGGTCACGTGACGTCAATTTTACCGCTGAATCTAGCGGAGAAACTGAGTTTCGTTTATAGGTGACTTGACACCAAGTCATGTGACGCTATTTTCCCCGCTAAATTTAGCGGGGAAAATAAATTGGAGGACAAGGAAAGAGAAGGAGATGAAGAAGGAGGAGGAGAAGGGGAGGAGGAGGAGGGGCATACCCTCTTCTGTGTACCCTCCCCTCCTCCTCCTCAAGAGCTGCGCTCTAGTTTCGCATTACAGAGATTTGTTAGTCTTTCATTTTTTTTTTTCTTTTAAATTTATCGTAGAAACGGGAACAAATGTAAGGGATACCTAAGTCTGGCAAAGTATCGCGATACAAGCGATATATAGTAAATGTATTTTATTTCTGAGATGCAAATACATTTTTCAATTGTATCTCTATGCAAAGATACAGATACTCGAAAGTACCTCTAACTGAGCACTCGGCGATGCGCAGTAAGACACACACACACACACACACACACGTACACCCACACGCACACGCACACGCACACACGCACACGCACACGCACACAGCACACGCACACGCACATGCACACGCACACGCACACAGCACACAATAATTTTAGGGAGGAGGAGGAGGACAAAACATATTATTAAGCGTTTTACGCTGTGGGGTGAATCCTCAGTTCAGGTACCCATGTGCCGTCCTGGCTCGATCGGCCCTCCCCACCAGCAAGAGCTGATCTTGAGGGATGGAGCTGGACAGCAGTGTCTCCCACTGCTCGGGGGTAGGGGAAGGAAAAGGGGGTGACATGTCTGGGTTGTTGTCGCACTCCCATATGATGTGTCTCAGGGTGCCGGGTTGGTTGCAGAATTGACATTGGGCGTCGAATTGTGTGGGGAATAGCAGGTGCATCCTAATTGGATGGGGAAATGTGTTAGTCTGTAGTAATCTGAGTGTGGTTTCCTGACTTCTCGTGAGGGACACAGTATGCATTGTATTTTGTTTTCTTATTTTTTTTTATTACTAGGCACCTCGAATTAGATTAAGGTTTAAAAGCGTTGTATGTGATATGACAGAAGGTGAGCAAGCTGATTTGCCAGTTTTCTCATTACAGATGCGGGTATAGCTCCAATGCAGCCTAAAGACCCGATGAGCACTGTGATGCTACGACACTTTGCTGCCTTTGGAATGCTTTGTCGGCTAGGAGGCTGCTTCTTCATTCAAACCTTTAGCAGCAAGTCAATGGAAAATGCTAAAGTCAATTGGAAAAACTTCTACACCATTTACTCGGCCTATGCTTCCTATCTATAGCCTCGTTCCAGGTGGCATACGTGATTCACAGAGCGGAAATATTATCTGATATCACCCACTCGTTCTCCAGGTCAATAATTCATATTGTAGGTTCCACAATAGCATTAAAAATGATAATCAACTTTGTATCAATAGTGGCAGGATCATCCAGACTTCTCGAATTTTTTCGGAACTCTGCTCGCTTCGAAGCGTCGGCGGGATTCTTGTCAGCTAGACCCTACGTGAGCGTGGCTACTAATCACCTATGGTCTAAGTTCCACAGAGTTCTGGTAGTTGTAGCCCTCGTGAACAGCTACGCCGTGGGATTTCATTTCTTTGTTTCGGGTTTGACTGAATTGTTACCTCCTCAGTGGATCCTCACAGGAAACATATTTGGGGTATTCGTTTGTGCTCTCTTCCACCTCTACAATTCCCTCCCTTACATGGTCCTGAGGTGCTGCTTCTTCGGTCCTGGTGGAGTACATGCGCGCCCAGTTCGTTCAATTTGAAGGCTGCAAAGGACTCCAGGGCGACAGCTCGGATGCCCACGCCTCTCAAGCGATCGAAGCTGTTCGACTTAACCTCTGTGCCATTAGGGAACTCAAGGACAGTTTGAACAGCATGTGGCACTGGTCACTAGGAGCGACCTGCTCAGACATTATTTGCATGACCTGCGTCCTTCTGTTCACGATGTTCCAAGACGGAGTGCACCACAGAGAGGTCTGGGTGTCCGTGTCGTTCCTTGTCTACTCTTGGTTATCGTTTCTTGAGATGGTCTACGTTAGTCAAGCACTGTTCGATGAGGTAAGCGGCGTCACGTCAGCAACGGAAACAAAATAAAAAGTAATTCATTGGTGATTTCAGGCGCAGAGGCTGAAGGATGCTACGAAGGTAGCACCTATGTTTCATGCGACGGAAGATTATATACAGCAGGTAAGTGTGATCATTTGAAATACTTGCTACAGCGAGATAGACGTAAATGTTAAGACATCGTGAGGTTGCAACGCCATAATATGCCAACATTGGTTCACGCTGTAGAAGAGAAATTTAGCTATCGCAGTACGATTGCTAGCCCGGGGTCTTTAATGTGCATCACGCAGTAGTGATCGATACGCGGCCGCACGCCGGTACGTGCTCATGCATATAAAAAAAAAAAAAGTGAGCAGGGGTAATTACTTGAATTTTTTTCGTTCGCAGCTTCGCTATTTACACGATACTATAGACCCGAAAGGCATGTGCCTCAGCGGCGGTGGGTTCTTCCGCCTGAACAAGTCCTTGCTGGTGTCGGTAAGTACCTATCAGACACTCATGTATACGTAAATATTTCAGAAGATACATGGCTCTATTTTTTAACCATGTTTTGTTTGCAGTAATCGATGTGGTGGCCTTGCCTGTTTACTAAAATATGAATTGGTAATGTACTAGCGGTGCATTTCTTGTTGTAAGTAAAAACTGAAAAATTGGTTACTTTGTTCCCGATGAACGTAGGTAGTAGAACACCGATCCATTGTAGTCTCTGGCTCGAGGTGCGCCTGCACCATTAGCACCAGGAGAGAATACCAATGGAATCTAGCTCGATTTGGTGTACATTAGGGCACTCGTCGCAAAATATTTACGCCTCGACTGCATACGATGCAATCTGTTGTCTGCTCGGTGCACCAGTCGGGAGATGGCGCCACGAGTAAATAGCGTCGCCAACTCGGTCGTCTGCGTACGCGCTCAACCTTGACTTTGGCAAATTGTTTGCTTTAATTATTCAGCAGGAAGAGAACTGCGCCTTGAAATTTCACGCGGCAAAACTAACCTGTTCAGTGCATATCCGGTGAGCGATTGAGCTGTCTATGTGTGGGCGCCGATTTTGTCGGCTCGTTTTACAGCAGAAGATCCGCTCGGGACACCCTATAGTAAAACCCAGGGTAAAAAAAAAATCATATTTTATAATAAAATAAAATTTGATTTATTTACGCAAATCAAGGTATCTGGAAAATATTAATTCTCTGTCAAGTGATGTATTTTTAGACACGGCAGATTTATTGACCAATATTGTCCGATCAGACAATAATTGCACGGAAAAAATAATTATAGTAAATTTAAGGTAGTTTAATTAACAACGTTTTATTGATGACCCGCCATTATAAAAAAAAGTGATGTAATGAGTTAGTCTAAAAGCTCCATTTGCTTTCTCTTTCGCTTTCTAATTTTCTTCCAATACGACACTACGGTTTTTTAGTTTTCCTTTCATTCGCGTTCTTATTTGCTTTACGTAACTGCTGAGCGAAGTGGAAGTTAAAAATAAATGTCAACGTACCGAATACACAGAATAGCCTTATGATTGTGACAGGTGAAGCAGTGGAGGCTGCGGGTCTTCAGTGGACAGGGCGGTAGCCGCACGTGAATGGCGCTAGGTGGTTGAGTGTTAGAAGAGAAGGACGACGGGATTACGACGGGACACTCAGAGCTTGGGATTGGGCAAGTGCTTATGTTCTGGCGATCTATATACCTTGTTTGTAGCATGTGCTACCGCTGCTGCCGACAATAACGACGGAAACGCTTTTTCCAGCATGAACACTTCCCCGGCCACCCGGTCCAATTGAACGGGGATCCAGGCAGTGCGCAGCCGACTCAGCCCATCGGCATTGCCTAGATTTACTCCTGGTCGATATACCCGTCGAAAGCAGTAAGCGCTCAACGCCATCGAAGCACTCGAGGAGAACACTGATGTGGAATTATCCATTCATGTCCTAGAAGACCTAGCAATGGCTTGCGGTCTGTGCAAATTTTGAAATGTGGACCCCACATGAATTGGTTCAATTTTGTCACTCCGTATATTACTGCCAGGGCTTCTTTATCTAGTTGGCTGTAGTTTTTTTCAGCTGCGGTTAGACGCCTAGATACCTTTCTTCACCGGAACGTGTTCTGTGCGCCATCACCGCGCCACCACCGCGCCACCACCATATGGTGACGCATCGCAGCATAGTACCATTGGCTGGCTCGGGTCATAACGTACTAGAACCGATGCAGACGTCAACATTGCTTTGCTCGTATTGAATGCCGCTAGCTTCTCAGCACCCCAACTCCAGGCCTCCCCTTTTTTCAGCGGTCTATGGTGCGGATGCAACACCGATGATACGTTTGACATAAACTTCCGGTACAAGTGTAGTAATCCCAGATAGCTCTGTAGTTCTTTTAAAATTCGACGGTTCTTGCACCTCAATTACCGCTTCGATTTTTTTCTTTTGGTGCGGTGTGAATTTTTTTAGTGTCAATAATATGTTTCAAGTATTCCACACTTATTTGGAACAGTGAACGCTTTGCCAGTTTGAGCTTCAATCCGGCTTCACTTAACTTTTCTAATACTGCCTCCAGATTGTGGCAGCGGTCATTTTCTGTGGCCCCTGTGACCAGGATGTCGTCAAAGTAGACAATGATACGGTTACAATCTCGCAGAAGATTTTCCATCTCTCTTTGAAATGTGGCGGGAGCCGACACCACTCCGAAAGGCAACCTGTTTTATTGAAACAATCCTTTCTGCGTATTAATTGACAATTTTTTAATTGCCGGCTCCAGTTCAATCTGCTGGTACGCATCGCGGAGATCTAGCTTCGAAAACGTCGTTCCCCAAGCAAGCTTCGCCCCACATTTCTTCCAGTCACAGTACCGGGTACACTTCTGCAATGGCCACTCGGTTGACTGTGAGTTTGAAATCGCCACAAATCCTCATCCTACCATCCTTATTCAGTACAGGTACGATAGGCGCCGCTCACACTGACGTTCGTACGGGGGCCGAAATCCCGTCGCGCTGTTAGCGTTGCAACTCTCGCGCTACCAGGGTGTGCAACACAATAGGTAAAGTTTGTGATCGGAACAATCTGGGCCTGGTTCCCTCCGGTACGCTGATAGTCGCTTTAATTCCTTTCAGCGTTTCTAATTCTTAAGAAAACACTGACTGAAAGCTGTCTGCCAACTCTTCGGCGCTGCTCACCTGATGCACATTGACGAGCTGATCTAGAGGCATGTTGAAAACCCTTGCCCAGTTCCGTCCCAGAAGAGCCCGGGAACCACCTCGTTCCACAAACAAAGGTAGTATAGCCCAGTTTTTCCGCCAAACTGCGCGGTGACCGTTGCCTTGCCGACTACGGAAGCCAGCTGACCGAAGTAGCCCCGCAGTTTAACAGTTGATGGTTCGATAACGGTATCTTGAAACCGTTTTTCGAACTTTATCTCATCCATAACCAAAAACACAGCTCCGGTGTCCAGCTCTATTTGTACAGTCTTTCCTTGTATCGTCACTTCTGCAAATATTGACGGGTCCTTGAATCCTGGTGCCTCGTTTCGCCCATTTCCCAGTAGCGCTGTTTTTTCGCTCGGATTTAACGGCCAGAGGACCCCCACAATGCTCGAATCTGACTCTTCACTGCCTTGAGCCTCCATAACGTGCACCGAACGATTTGTTGGTGTCTGAGTCGAGCTCAGCGTCTGCTTCTTGTTTCCTGCGCGATGCTTGTTGTTGCTGCTGACTCTGCTTTCGTAGCTTGTATTGTTCTGGCAGACTCTTAATATATGGCCTCGTTGCCGGCATTTATAACAAACACTATTTACAAACTTGCACGTTGACTGCCGGTGCTGGCCGCCGCAACGGAAACAGTTGCGTCATTCTTCCGGTGACTACGGCGATGTCGACGGTGCTGTCACGCGGTTCACCGCTGTCTCGGCTGTCCCGCTTGCTCGGCCGGTTATCTGTTCACCACATCTTGCGGCGGCTTTCATGCTTGTGATTAACTCCACCGCCCGATCCAACGTCAAGTGTGGCTCTCCTAGTAGCCGCCTCCGCATCACGTCATTCCTGATGCCGTGCACGATGCTGTCCCGAAAGTTGTTCGACAACTCTGCCCCGAATTCGCACCGGTCGGCCGACTGAGCAGGCCGGCGACTAACTGCTTGACAGTTTTCCCGATGTCTTGCGTGCGGCAGTAGAAATGATACCGTTGTACAGTCACCGACGGTCGTGGGGAGTGATGCTCTGTCAGCAACTAAAGACTTCCGGCGAGAGGGGCCTCCGAAGGTCTCATGGGTGCCAGCAGCCTGCGCAGCAATGAGTACGTTGGTCTGCCACAGCTGCTCAGAAATATGAAGTACTGATCCAGAACCTCAGCATACTCTTCCCATTCCTGACCGCCTTTCCGCGTGAACGGCTCTAACTTTGGCATGATATTAGCGGTAGATTCCGGCGGAACCCGGTCAAAACATGTTATAAAAACATGGTTCGTAGTTTTCATCTCGTCGCCAGTTGTTACGATGACCAAATAAGGCTTATAGATCGCCAGAACATCAGCACTTGCCCAAGCCCAAGCTCCGAGTGTCCCATCGTAGTCCCGTCGTAATCCCGTCGCCCTTCTCTTCTTCTAACACTCAACCACCTAGCGCTGTTCACGTGCGGCAACCGCCCTGTTCACTGAACACCCGCAGCCCCCACTGCTTCAACTGTCACAATGATCGTATTTAGCCTGATATAAATATCCCTTCCTTGATTATTATTTGATTTAAATATAAAAATGCACACAGAAAGAAAGCACCAAACGATAGATTAATGGGAAAATAAAAACATTTTCAGGGTTATGTCTGCGAAAAGGGTGAGATGTAATTTATCATAGTAAAACTAGAATGATTTATATCACTATTTATATTTATATTTATGTTTATACCACCATAGTGTTAAATCATAATTATTCGAATTTTCGCACACCAATATTCGAAAAGCGGTTGGTTGCATTGCTTGATGATCAAACATGGTCCTCCCCGACCTGGCTAGGGCTAATAAGCTTTACCGCACCACCAGCGTGGATTACTCACAATAATCGAATGAACTCTAAAACGTATGATACTGATTTGTATGTGTGTGTGTGTGTGTTTCAGATGACCGGTTCAATAATAACCTACACCGTGATTTTGTCTCAAAACAGCGAAGACCTGGCCCACAAGATTGATTTGTACAGTTGACTTATGTCGTTGAAACTGAAGAAGCATCCGGAGAGTTTTCCGGTTTTGTGACGAGGGAAAATTTTATTGTGCGATTCTTTTTTTTTTTTTTTTGACGATACAAAATATTAAAGGAATTACGAATAAACCGTGTCAAACTGAAATTTTGGTTTGGGTAACGCTTTTTTTTTTTCCTCCGATTTACCAGTTTATAATGTGGTAACTACAAACTTGCGTACCGGCACCAGCGGAAAAATATGTCACATTTTTATTAGACATCCGTGAAAACGAACACTGCACATTCGCAATCTGCTAACACATTTATTATATTTGTGCGTTCCTGGATAAAAAGTAGTGTTCCCCTGAACTATTATTCTAAACTCTAAAAACAAAAAGAGAGCACACGCTCACAGGTAAGTGTACTGTAGAACACCCAGTTAGTCAGTCACTGCAAACAGCGGAATGTTTCCAGCGAAGGATGAAGCTCAGAAGATGATCATAACTGAGAGTAACTTTTTTTTTTTTTTGTGGCGATTGGCACGAATTAAGGTGGACGCAAGTATTGCTTTCATGGACGCTCAAGATTCAGAGAGCATGGGCATGCAACGCGTGAACTACGTTATGCAATGTACAGCGCGTCTCCGACAACCATATACAGTGTTTTCAACGCGAAAATAGACTATCCATCGCCGAACACAGTCTTCGCCGAAATGTAGCGTAAAGTAGCGCGGGGTCCGGTCCAGATGCCAAATTTCTAGAGCTTTCTATTACCACATTCAAAACATTAGAAGCGATTCTTTGAAAGCTTTAATAGAACAATGGGGCCCAATCCCGGTAGCGTATGGCTGTTTCCTCTCGAGTAAAACCATGGGGCGAATCCGGGATGCCTGATTCGCCTTTTCTTAGGCACGCCCAAAACGCGAGGCCCGCCGGCAACTAGACATGCCGCGGCGACGGCTTCCTTTCTACACACGTCCCCCCTAGTTTACGCAGCTTAGAGAAGGAAAGGAGAGGGGCTCGAGCACGGAGCCAGTGTTTCACGCGTACACGGATGGCGCCTCTAAATATTTGCTTGCTGACTTATAGACGCTTTACACACGCGCCAGATTGAGCGGCCATAGCCGACCTTCTATTGTTTTACCGAAAATCCGAGTCACTGATGCGGGCGCTTACGAGCCTCCGCATAGGCCTATGCTGGGGAGATGGACGCAGTAGCACCTAAAGTGGCGATAACCTGTTCGGCTGTGGTAATGATGAAGTGAAGCGAACGGAATAAGATGAAACAAAAACTGAAGGTCGGTTATGGCGGCGCCCATGCACAGCTGCTGCAAAGCGTCTATACCGTGCCACAAGGGCAACTCGAATGCCATGTACAAGGAATGGCATTCGTGTGATCGACGAATCGGCTCGCGATCTGTCGCGCGTGGAACGCCCCACGCTCGGAGTGTCACGCGCTGATTGGCCGATCGTTCAAATGTCATTCCTTGTAAATGGCATTCGAGTTGCCTGTGTGGCACGGTGTTACTACCCGACGCGCAAAAATTAATTATTGCTGGAAGGAGATTTCTCTCTTTTCCCTTCGTTTCTTTCACGAATTCTCTTCTCACTTCTTCGCGTCCTTTTTGCATGCTAAGCGTCCAAGTGGCTTATAACGCCCCAAACCCGAACAACAAGGATTAGTCACACTGGGGGGATACGAGCACCGAAAGGGGCATTTGCTATCGTTCGACAGGGATTCGTGGATCGCTCTTCGGGCTATTTTGTGAAGGGCTCACGAGTTTCTTTTCGGGATGAACCATACTTAAAGGCCGACCAAGAAGCAGAGAGGAGGAAGCTTACTCCCCACTCTCCTCGATTTTCTCCTCGCTGTTTTTCCCGCAAGAGGAAACAAGGAAAGAACCCATCTTTTCTACGTCGCCGTTTAGGATTAGAAAAGAGTAGTCTAGCGGCCAGTTAGTAATCACACGAAGCAAGGCAGAAGCCACACGTTCGCTCTTCCTCACGTTCCCCTTCTTGACGCTAGCTTTCATTTTGACCCTCGGACTTGAAGCACAGACAGTGCCGTGGTTGCTACGTGCTCGTCGGTCCAGTCGTACCAAGGTCATATGCCTATCTCTCCCCATGTCGTAACGACCCCGCCCATACCTACGCGCAGAGAAAGGGGGCCAGGCGATGAAAGGAAGCGGTTCAATGGTCCGGCCAGCACGTAGCTCCCAGCGCACAGTCATCTTTGGGTTCGACTAAGTACAAAATAAAACTGAAGAAAACCAAGCCGCCATTCTTCTCGCATGCTGGCCTCTGCCTGCCCCATCGGGTTCCGCCCGTAGTTCGTTCATTTCAACAACTCTCTCGAAAGCATTTTACCGACAAGAGAACATCAGTGTTTTAACGATAACCCTTTTTTGTTTATGATTCTCTTTTTTAAATATCCCGCATTTTCTACTTTGTGTGTTAGTTTGTTTTTATTAGCAAAAGAAAGTTTTAAATTTTTTTTTACTGTTTCAGCAATTGCATCAAATACTGAAACAGGCTTATTTTTGATAATAATTCATTTGAAAAAAAGCACGATTTAAAAACATTGAGAAAGTTCATCACGCAAATATATCACTCCATTGCAACCAGTATATATGTAGAGAGCCACTTCGAATCGCAACCTGTCGTGCTCACTAAATATTCCCGCGATTTACTTAGCGAAATCCACGACATCACGTGACCGCGAATATATAGTCGTTTACAGTACAAGAAACGTTAAGGTCTCTAAGCTCTTATTCTATTTTTTGTCGATGAAAAAAATGCGAGGCGAGGGCCTAAAAAAATACGCATGTCAGAGGAAAAGACTGCGGTGGGACATCCGCTTAGCATTTCGGGCAGAGGTTGGCAGGAAAATGTTCGACCTTCTTCCAAGAGAAGCAAATGCTGAAAATGAAGATCATTCACTACGTGTTATGATCATAAAAGCTCTTCTATGCCTCTCCGAGACACCAACCTCGGTATCCTCACAAAACTCCTTAATAAGCAGAAAATTACTTACAAGGGCATGTGATAAGTGATGCAAAACTATCGAAAAAAATTACTATCTATTCGTATTGATCGTTTTTCCAAAATTATCGATAGCGTCGAAAACTATCGAGTGTTGGGAAATTGAAGCAGTATCAGAAAAGAAATGACGACGGATATGGACGGGCAGGCAATGTGAGGTTTTGGACACAAAAAAAAAAACGAACAACAAGGATTAGTCACACTGGGGGGATACGAGCACCGAAAGGGGCATTTGCTATCGTTCGACAGGGATTCGTGGATCGCTCTTCGGGCTATTTTGTGAAGGGCTCACGAGTTTCTTTTCGGGATGAACCATACTTAAAGGCCGACCAAGAAGCAGAGAGGAGGAAGCTTACTCCCCACTCTCCTCGATTTTCTCCTCGCTGTTTTTCCCGCAAGAGGAAACAAGGAAAGAACCCATCTTTTCTACGTCGCCGTTTAGGATTAGAAAAGAGTAGTCTAGCGGCCAGTTAGTAATCACACGAAGCAAGGCAGAAGCCACACGTTCGCTCTTCCTCACGTTCCCCTTCTTGACGCTAGCTTTCATTTTGACCCTCGGACTTGAAGCACAGACAGTGCCGTGGTTGCTACGTGCTCGTCGGTCCAGTCGTACCAAGGTCATATGCCTATCTCTCCCCATGTCGTAACGACCCCGCCCATACCTACGCGCAGAGAAAGGGGGCCAGGCGATGAAAGGAAGCGGTTCAATGGTCCGGCCAGCACGTAGCTCCCAGCGCACAGTCATCTTTGGGTTCGACTAAGTACAAAATAAAACTGAAGAAAACCAAGCCGCCATTCTTCTCGCATGCTGGCCTCTGCCTGCCCCATCGGGTTCCGCCCGTAGTTCGTTCATTTCAACAACTCTCTCGAAAGCATTTTACCGACAAGAGAACATCAGCGACAATTGTTTTAACGATAACCCTTTTTTGTTTATGATTCTCTTTTTTAAATATCCCGCATTTTCTACTTTGTGTGTTAGTTTGTTTTTATTAGCAAAAGAAAGTTTTAAATTTTTTTTTACTGTTTCAGCAATTGCATCAAATACTGAAACAGGCTTATTTTTGATAATAATTCATTTGAAAAAAAGCACGATTTAAAAACATTGAGAAAGTTCATCACGCAAATATATCACTCCATTGCAACCAGTATATATGTAGAGAGCCACTTCGAATCGCAACCTGTCGTGCTCACTAAATATTCCCGCGATTAAAGGCCGGTTCTCACATGCAGCGAAGCGCTGATGTAGCGCTACTCACGTGTCGTCGGCTACGTATCGTCTGCCATGAGCAACAGTTTTGACGGTGCGATACAAAGCAGGTGAACGCTACCGTGAGCACGCGCTTAGCGCGAGGTCAGCGCTATGCTTGTAGCGCTCCGCTGCATGTCTGCACAGGCCTTAATACTTAGCGAAATCCACGACATCACGTGACCGCGAATATATAGTCGTTTACAGTACAAGAAACGTTAAGGTCTCTAAGCTCTTATTCTATTTTTTGTCGATGAAAAAAATGCGAGGCGAGGGCCTAAAAAAATACGCATGTCAGAGGAAAAGACTGCGGTGGGACATCCGCTTAGCATTTCGGGCAGAGGTTGGCAGGAAAATGTTCGACCTTCTTCCAGGAGAAGCAAATGCTGAAAATGAAGATCATTCACTACGTGTTATGATCATAAAAGCTCTTCTATGCCTCTCCGAGACACCAACCTCGGTATCCTCACAAAACTCCTTAATAAGCAGAAAAATTACTTACAAGGGCATGTGATAAGTGATGCAAAACTATCGAAAAAATTACTATCTATTCGTATTGATCGTTTTTCCAAAATTATCGATAGCGTCGAAAACTATCGAGTGTTGGGAAAATTGAAGCAGTATCAGAAAAGAAATGACGACGGATATGGACGGGCAGGCAATGCGAGGTTTTGGACACAAAAAAAAAAAACACAAGAAACATGAAAGTGAAAGAAAAAAAAAACATTGTGTTGCATTTTCGTAGAATTAATTTAGAAGTAAAACAGAAATGCGCTTTGCTAGTTTTCCTGCGCACGTATTTTGTATATTTATGGGGTTCATATATTAGGGTTCACACTTTAGTATGCCTGCATTTGTAAAACTATTCAGTATATTGAGCTTTTTTCTTTGTCTTGGAGCGAGGGAAAACACTGGCTGAAAACGTACTTAGCATGAGGGTTGTCACAAGTTTCCTTTCCTTTATTCCTTTATTATTGCATGTTTCCTTTATTATTCAAATGACACATATTCCTTTTCATACCCTTGACTGACAGGTGAATATAAGTACACTGCTGGGGATCTTAATTTTGTTTTGCTCCTGATGACTATTTATAGCGAATTCCCAAGAATTGGGAATTGGCTGTTGACGAGAGCACTTGGGCTTGCATGCCATGATATGTTGCCACTTTTTGTTCGGTTCAATTTTGACAGAGTTTAATAACGGTGGCTGGGAATATTGTCAGAAATGACAGATGATGATGAGGCGACGAAGGAACAGAAACTAAACGTTTGATTTGGCGAACTTGTGCCGAAAATAAAAAATACATAGAGGTAGCGTCGCAGGCGTCGAAGGTTGTCGGAGTAACACGATCGAGTGCAAGAGCGAAACTGACCCCGGACCGCCACGCGGAGCACCTTTTGTACCCGCGTTGGTTTCTGGAACATTCGGCGTAGAACATTTGGGAACCGATCAGACGACAAGGTTCTCGAACTTACGAGAACGTCAAGTTGAAAGAATAAATGAAAGAGGAGTTTGCTCCCTGGAATCGAACCTGGAGCCTCCACGCGATAGCCAAGCAGGGTAACCATTCGGCCACGTACGCGCTCGCTCGTCGACGCGCGTGGCAACTTATTCTCCTTTTGGTATAAAATACAGCTTAAAAATACAGAAGCCGTCACATAATTCATAAATACATAAATTTGAACTAATAAATGTCGAGAAGATTTTGTTGTGGAGAATTCAAATTCAACATTACCAGATAAAAAGCTTACACAAAACATCGTTACTGCTACGTTTAGATTTTTGGGGTTTTTTAATTCATAACGTTAACTATACTTAAAAATAAAAAAGAACGAAAATTCATTGTGATATAAGTAATGATATTGTTGGGGAAAAAAAAAGCTCGTGAATCCAAAAGGCAACATTGTTTCCTTTGTTTCTCACAAACTGTTTGTTTCGAAGAAAAAAAAAACGCCTCACTTGTCTTTTCATTTTAGTAAAGTATAGTGCCCATACTTGTACATTCCATCACCAGCGCTAGCATTATATTCAATCAAAGTTCCGGATTTATCTAACATATACGTATATCGTTTACTTAACAGGGGCGACAGGGATATCCATTAGTCTGATTAAGCTCATCAAAAAATGAAAGACGTTTACAATTCCCTGTAACGCCAAATTAGAGCGCAGCTCTTGAGGAGGAGGAGGGGAAGGTGCGGAGAGAAGGGTATGCCCCTCCCCCTCATCTGTACACCCCTTCTCCTCTCCTGCTTCCCTCCCATTTAGCGGTACTTTTCGATAAATTTACCGCTAAATTTACCGGGAAAAATTCCCCACTATTTTTAGCGGGGAAATTTTTTCGTTAAATTGAGCGTGGAAATTTACCCATAATGCAACGCGCGGTGACGTCACGTGTGACGTCATTCTGGGAAACGTCCCATAAAACTTTTTCCTCTAAATTTAGCAGGGAAATTTACCCATAATGCAACGCGCGGTGACGCCATTATGGGAAACGTCCAATAATGCAACGCGCGGTTACGCCGATGGCGACGGCGACGGCGACGCCGCTCTAGCCGGAAACGGGTGCCTAAGAGCTGTGCTCTAAAAGCAAAGGGCCCATCCTAAAAGCAATCTAAAACAACATAAAAACTTGGACAACCTATCAACTTGATATCTTTTATTCATAGCTTGTCAATAATATACAATATATATTTTAAGTTTATTATCAGTAGTTTCTAAGGATGATTCCTACCTTGTTGGGATTGTTTTCCAATAGGTTTTAGATTGGTCCTTGATAATTTTGCGGAAGTCACTAATTGGAGTTGAGTTTTTCTCCGAGCTACACGATATTTCCTGGGCGTTCTTCGTCCGTCACATAATAAAACCCCATAAATAGCATTACGATCGTTGAATATCGATAGTTTCTGGGTATTCGACTTTAAACAATTTTACGATAATTGACGATCGATAATATCATGATATGCCATTGAATTTTAAGATATTGGACTGTCGACAGTTTTACGATAGTCGACTATCAATAATAGTATCGATAGTTATACGATAGTGAACTATCGATAGCACTATCGATAGTCTTTTTTATAATCGATGTTTACATTTGGCTTCCACTATCGATTGTCTTTTTCACTATCGATGTTTACATCTTGCTTCCACTATCGATAGTATTGATAGTACTATCGATAGTTTTTTATCACTACATGATGTGGGCCGTTGTCATTGGTTGGTGGCATATCTGCGCTTTCAGTGAACATACACCGTGCCGCCAAAACTTAGCTTGGCGCATTATTAAAAAAAAAAATACACAACTAGCAGCTGAACGTGCCGCGGGCCCTATAAAAAAAAAGAAGAAAAATCTCCGTTGACCCTTGAGCTGACAGTGCTGTGGGAGTTACGCGCTTGCTGGACCAATGAACCGCCTCACTTTCATCAGCTGACCTCGCTCCCTGCGAGTGTGTGTGGACGAAAGCGTAATCACGTGGCTAAAGATAGACATAGGACTGGTAAACAATGGGGATTTTTTTTTTATAGGGCCTGTTGCGTTGAGCTGCTAGCTGTGTATTCTTATATCTATATATTTCTTTCATTATCTGTCAAGCTAAGTTGTGGCGGCACAGTTTATATTCAAGAGCCCAGATATGTCACTAACAAATGACGACGACTCACATCATGTTATGCAAAACTATCGATAGTATGTCGATACTATTGATCCTGAAAGCCAAATTTAACTATCGATAATGAAAAAAAAAAAAACTATCGATAGTCGACTATCTTAAATCTACCGATACTGATACTACTATCGATAGTCGACTAATGTGAAACTCGATAGCCTACTATCGATAGTCGACTATAATGAAATTGTTTATAGTCGAATATTGAGAAGCTATCGATATACAACTATCGCAATGCTATTCATGGTGTTTTATTAGGTGACGGACGAAGAACGTCCGGGCGATGTGTAGCATGGAGAAAAATGCAACTCGAATTAGTGACTTCTTTATCATTATCGAGAAACAAACTAAAACCTATTGAAAAAAACAATCCCAAAAACGTTAGAAATCATCCTTTGAAACTATTTATACTAAACTATCAAAATGTATACTGCAAACTATTGAAGACCTATGAATAAAGGATATCGACTTGATTGGTTGTCGAATACTTTTTGCAGTTTTAGATTGCTTTCCGAGGTGTGCTCTTTGCTTTATATGAGCTCAATCAAAAAAATAAATATCACTGTCACCTCTGATAAGTAAACTATATATGTGTTGCATAAATCCTGAACCCTGCTTGAATATATTGCCAGCGATGGTGACTGAATTCACAAGTATGGGGACATGATTTTACCCGTATGAAAATATATGTGTGGCATTTTTTCGAAACAAACAGGCTACGAGAAATTTTAAAGGAAACAATATTGCCTTTCGGATTCACGAGCCTTTTTCACTAATATAATCCCTCATAGCCAACAATATCATTACTTTGGATCACAAGAAATTTTCGTTTTTATCATTCATTTTTTATCCAGTTAACGTTATGTTTCAACACTTATTGTGTTTGAAGAATGTAAAAACTAAAAGCATCAGTAACTATGTTTTTTTGGTAGAAGAGTTTTCTCTGGTTATGTTCAATTTGAAGTCCACACTTCAAAATCTCTTGTACGTTTATCGATTCAAATATATTTATTAATAAATTATGTGACGGCTTCAGTATATTTGTATTTTATATCAACCGGCAAATATCTTCCCAGCCACCGTCATTAACCTCTGCCAAAATAGAACCAAACAAAAAGTGGCATCATATCACGGCATACAAGCCTAAGTGCTTTCGTCAGCAGCTAATCCCCGCAGCTAATCCCCGATTTTCGGGAATTCGTTATAAATGGTCAACATAGAAAACAAAATTATGATCACCAGCAGAGTGCTCATTTTCACCTGTCAGTGGTCAATGCTATAAATATAATTATGTCAATTAAAAAATAAAAGAAACAGAAGCGTGAAACAATTTTGTGAAAGCCCTGGTGCTAAATGTCTTCAGCGAGTGTCCTCGCTAGCTCCAAGACAAGCATAAAAAAAAGTCAATATACTGAAGAGTTTTATAAATGCGGGCATTAACATGTGAAGACTGATATCTGAGCCCCATTAATATACGAAATATATTGGCAGGATAACTAGCAAATGCAACATTTCTCTTGTACTTCTTAATTAATTGTACGAGAATGCAACTCAATGTTTCGTTTCCTTTCAATTTCATGTTTTCCCCAAAACCACGCGTTGTTTACCCGTACATATCCGTCGTCATTCCCTTTTTTGGTTGTACTTAAATTTTCCTAACACTCGACAGTTTTCTGAAAGCTGACTTTCGATAGTATCGATAGTCGACCAAAAGCCAACTACCGATAGTACAGGGAGTTTCCGAGAATCAAGAACATTGTTTTTTCGGCTCATATAAATAAACTGTGTACCGCACAAAGCTCGAACTCCGTGAGAATTTGACCCTAGCAGTTGGGGTAGAGCACGAAAGTTTGAGAAAATGGCTTATCTTCATAAGAAGATGTGAGCCGACGTCTACTAAGCCTCATATTTTTAAAACAAGAAATGATACTGGGAGCATGTAGCATCTATTTCAGTGAAAAAAAAAAAAATCTTTTTAGCGAAAAAAATGCATATTGTTTTCTACTCTGCTGACAAGTTGTTTTCAGTGAAATAGATACTACAGGCGCACACAGGTTCACTTTTTTGTTTTAACGATATTAAGCTAAGCTAAACTTCGGCTCATAGAAAAAACTTTTTTTTTTTACAATTATCTTTTGATTTATGTTACGTTTCCATGTTCTCAAACTTTCGCGTTCTATCCCAATTTCTAGCGTCACATTCTCCTCACGAATTTTGAGCTTTCTGCGATGCTTATGGTGAATTAGAGGGAGATGGATTCGGATTTTTGGAGCGACCCGACCAAGACGGTCGGCCGTTCAAAATGGCCGCTTCTCAAACTTGGCCAGCCGGCCAATGCCTCAACTGACTGGGGTTTCCGACGACCAGTCACAACTGTCACTGTTAAGTTGCAGAAATTACACGCACACACCACACACGTCACAAATAACGGGAAAGCCGTCCCCGTTCGCCACCGTCACATACCTCTCGGCCGCCTCGAAGCGGCGGGGCACGCACAACGATCGCCATCGGTGGAGTTCAGATTGCTGGTAAGACTTTAATAAACACAAGGAAGGTAACAAACCATCACTTGCACGATTGTTGTCTAATTTTTCCTTGCTTTATTGCACGAGAAAACGCCGGCAGCATGCAGTGTAAAAAGGTAAACAATCAGCGGCGGTAAAATGAACAGGCCTCACCTTGCGTCTGCTTCCTTCGGATTTTCTGTCGTTTTTTTTTTTTTTTTCTCGTTGTTCCTCTCACGATCACAGATGTCAGCGCTTACGATTTGCCGCGCTCTAGTCCCGGCTTTGCATACCGGATCTAAGTGTCTTGGAGGGGCACAGCAGAGGTTTCATGGTCATGGCGCTCGGTGAATCATCTTTATTTTCATCGTTTGCCTCTTCTAGAAGACGGTTGAACATTGCCGTGGCAACTTCAGCCGCAAACTCTAAGCTCATGCTCCGCCGCAGTCTCTTTCTCTGACATGTGCATTTTTTTTTTTTGGACCGTCGTCCCGCATTAGTTTCTTCGAGAAGGACATAAAATACAGGCTCAGAGACCTTAACGTTTGTTGTACTGCAAACGACTTTATATTTGCGTTTACGTAATTTCGTGGATTTCGCTCAGTATGAATTTCGGGTATATTTAGTGAGCACGACATTTTACGAGTGGAGTGGTTCGCTATGATTGAGATGGAGTGATGTATTTGCAGTGATAAATTGTTCTTAATTTTTTTTTTTTTAAACCGTGAAATTTGTCAAAATTAGTTATACGCAAAACTTAATTCACTTTAGTATGTGGCTGCTGAAACAGTAGAGATATTTAAAATACTTCGTTCTCTAACAAAGACAGTAATTACTACAGTAAAATATTTGGTTTCATAAGAAGCAGTGGTAAAAAAACTGCAAGATATTTGAATAGAAAACCTCAAACAAAAACAAAAATATCGTTAAAACAAAAAGTCGTTGATGTTCCCTTGTCGGTAAAATGCTTTCTACAGTGGGTGATAGGTTAAGAAAAAACCGGTAAATGTCCCACAAAGGAACAGGTATTTCTACGCGAGCCAATGGGAACCAAGTGTTTTTGTGACGTCAAGATTTTACGAAGCAATTTCGTTTTTCTTGGCACGAATATTTTCAATATGGCAGTGTCGACCTAGCAACCAGACGCCAACTTCTCGCAGCGATTATCCTGCTCTTTGCTATAGTATTTTACGTACCCGAGTTTGCGCCGCAAAGTGGTAACGGTATTGACATTCGCCCGCGGTAGTTTCTGTGCGATGACGTAAGCATCCAGCTGTGATATCGCCATCGAAAAGTTCGCGGCGGGCGCTACGCTTAACACCGCTGGAACGCTGCGCCTGACATCGTCTGCTTTTCCTCCCTCTTCGTTCGGTTTCTGTAGCTCCTGCAGCCTCATGTTGCTTCTAGACATACTGCCGGTGTCGCCGCTTTCCTTCGCTGTGGACATCGTGAGGGGAGGTCATCGATCACTGACATTAGTATGTACACTGCGAGAGATGGGCATGAGTGAACTGCCAGAGTAGCGAGCACCACGGCCAGCACCGAGTTGTTTCACCAGACGTCGTCCGGACGCTTGGTGGCGCAGTGGATTAATAAATGAGGTCTGTCTTCTGGAGCGACGTCCTCGCAGCAGTATTATTAATTCTTGCGTGAATCGTGTCATCCTTGCCATGTTTTCGTCGCGATTAGTCAGATGGTAAGCAATACCCTCAGATGCATCTTCGGTCGGAATAACGAGCTGTCACATACATGCAGCAATAATAAAGCCAGTGATATGTACGGTTCAAACCTTTCCCCGATGTCGTTTCGTACATAAAGGAGTTTATGTTTTTCAATACGCTTCCGAGAAGGTTATCAAATATTAACAGCGCCAATAAAACGGAGCACAGAAAACGGGTACACAGAGTGCAAAATTGTACTTTCCGAATTTCGCGAATCTTGGGTAGCGAAACTGGGCTCTCCTCAGTCATGCTTGTCCTCATTGTGCATGTCAGCCGTGTGATTAACTATATGGGGTCTTGTTTATGCTACGAAATAGCTCTGCTTTGAGTTTAAGACACTATTAGGCAGGCAAGCTGGTTGTTATTCGACAGAATAAAACCCGAGACGGGTGCAACAGAAAAGGGGTGAAACACAGCTCTGTATTTGAGACGTGTTTAAATTTTGTTTCAGACCCGTTATGTTTGTCTCCGTTTCTGTTGGCTACGTCTCGAGTTTCAGAATGTCGAACTGTTTCGAAGCACAGGGGATGCACTACATACACCACACCTATACCATTAAAAGACCGCTAAGGACGGAGACTTAAGTGCCCAGAAATGTTGTCATTAACGGCCAAACGGCAACGTTTGTTAGCAACTCAGTTCCTCTAACTAAGCTCAGTACTAAACACCTGCACAACTTAAACCACAAAATGGACGCTCTCAAAGTCCGGCCGGCAGGGCACTCTGTGACCTTTGTCTGGGTGTACTGGGGTTCGGACCAACACAGTGGCCAGAACGTGGACACTGAACAGGTTTAGCTATCGATCAGCTAGCGATCAGCCACGTGCAAGGAAACTGATGTGATTAGCAGTAAGCTCAATGCCTGGCATTCGCTGCAAAGTTGTACTAGGGACAGTCGGAGGACCACCAGCATTCTCAGCGCTATGCAGGCGGCAAAGATGGAGCTATGCAATGTCTCGGATATCCCTACCCGCGTTGTGGCGCAAGTTCGCAAATGGACACACCGGACTTGACATGGGCCTCCCCAAACCTGCGAGAGGAATTCTGAGCGAACCCCGACACAATAGGAAGTGACCACCTACCCATCTGAATCTGGATAATTGAAGACGCAGCGTTGATAGTTTCTGCCAAACGTTTGTCGTTATCTAAGAAAATACAATAGTTTCTTCCTTACCTGCGAGATTCCCAAAATACAAAAATAAAAATAGGAAATTTCGGTTGTGGAAGCTATTTTGAGTAAATTATTCGATGAAACGGCATTCGATAAAACAGCGTTCAATGAAACGTCCGGTCCCCACCCCCCAGCAACATTCAAGGTCTGGCCACCCACAGGAAAATGAAAATGGCAACTATGCCGCGGGCAGGGTCACCGTGATTGCAGACGGGACGCCACGACTAATCAAACAAATTGAAAGCATCTGAAACAGTGTGTTGTCGCACCTCGTTGTTGACAAAGCGGCCGTAAGGTGTGTAAGTGGCGGTATGAATCCTAATTTTTGTCCCAAAGAGAGCGCTAGAAGTTAGGTACGCCCATCCATTATGCTATCCCAGTCTGTGCTTGCAGCCAGTGTGGTCGGAGGTGTGTGGATGGCAGTAAGAATCCTGTTTACGCTTCGAAACAAAGCACTGCCAGTGAGATCTCGTTGTCCACGGTGCTGCTGCACAGTATGTGTTTGATTCGTGAATGACTCCCGAAGTCCTGTTTATGCTTCGAAACAGCAGCACCAAGTGAAATGTTATGCTTTGTCGCATTGTAGACATTTTTTTTATCTAAACATATTTTCAACCTCATCATTCGGTGCTCTGCTTGAATGGTGCTCCGCAAGAAAGTAGACGAACAACTGATTGATTGACTCATTTTATTCTGAAAAGGACGCGCTATGGCCTCAGTGGGAGAAAAGGAATCAGGGAAGGAACGTGTTCACATACAGCGGTCGACGCCAGTCAAGTGCACAAACTCACATAGTCGGGCGAGCGCTTCTTTAGTAGGCCCACAGTTCTTCGGGGTAACCCATTAGTGAAGGTCGCGGATGCGTGGATCGAGGTGCTCGACCCTTTTGACTTGCAATCCAAGCGGAGGTGCTGGATTGTTGGACTGATGTCAGCAGAGCAGTTACCGGTGTGCCTCGACATTTCCTAGTCCGTCTTGTGCTTATTCGGGTAAATTACTTTTCCGCCGCTTGTAGTTACGCCATCTGGCGAATACGTCCACCCTAAGCGAAGCTCCAGTGCGGACTTGGTGTATCAGCACTGGGACCTTGGGTAACGGTGCGAGGTTTTGAAGTATAAGCTCTCTCGCACTGTCGCTTGAGCCACCCTATGTAGTTTCGCGGTGACGGGGACCGCATATTTTCAAACTGCTACTGCCTACCGGAAGGCAGTGGCAGTGTGCTCGATGACCCGAGTTGAGCGTGTACGCCCGGCTCCGCTGCTTGTCGGGAGCGGCAGCTAGATCGGTAGTGGTCGGACCCCATAGGGTCCGGTTCGCGCCGCCACTCAATCACCAGGCTCGAGTCCGCCCAGGTCTGTTCCAGGATAGTGTCCCTCTGACTCTCGTGTAGCCCGTGGCGCGTCGGGTAGGTGAGGTCGTTTGTCAAAGTCACGTGCGCCATCTCTGCTGCCTCCCGGAGCCGTTCCCCGTGGAGTACCCCCGTTCAGGTGGTGTACGTTGAAATCACCTGCCAGGAACCGTTGACGCCCGGAGAAGAGCAGTCTTTTTTTATTTTATTGTGCTAGACGAAGCTTTTGTTTTTATAATGAAACTTCCCACCGCTTAGAGTGAACATCCACAACTATACTCCGTTTCACCAGAGGCCAGATTCACGAAACGATCTTACGCCAAAAATATGCGTAAGACAAACCTTAAGAACAAATTCGTATTCACGAAACGAAATTTTCGTAAGTTTTGTGCAGGTTACGACGAAATCCTACGAAAGCTCCGAAGCTGTCTTACGCACTTCTTACGATCAAATCAGCATGGCCGACAGCGTCGCGGTCGCGACGACCAACGGACGTTTATTTTTCTACGTGCGCTTCTCACGTGTCCCGACATCAAGCAGCAAGAAAAAGTAAAATTACTTGAAACAGACCACGACGAACAAGAACGCTGGATCCACCAACACCCGGCAAAAGCTGACCAAGCGAGCTCGGCAGATAGGCCTAGCAGGCACTCTCGGCGCAGCGGTGCTCCGACGGTCCTTGGCCAAGACCGTCTGCCCACGACCGGCTGGCGTGCTGAATGGAATATGCCCGCGCGACCCTTGTGAACCCTTCCCGTATCGCTGACCTCAATTTTAGATTAAGAGGTCAACCTCTTCCTCTTGTCATCTTCTAGTTTTCCGAGGCAGCGGTGACGAACGCTGTCGTCGAAAAGGGGCTCTCATCGATTCTATCTCCTTGTTTTGTGTGATATAGAGCTCAAATAAACGCCGTATGGATTACCTTCGCAACACGGTATGTACACTTTGTTATTATTATGCCATTTTTATTATGACACGACTGCACCTCAATGTCGATCGCTATAACAGTTCGTGGGTCGCAATGCCGGTCCAACCTTTCTTTGCCGGGTGTCACGTCAGCATCGAGTTCCAATCGTAAAGGATCGGTCCCGAAGCGCTTCTCAATTCGATGTCCAACATCGCAAATCCAGCACTTCGATCAAACGCGCGCGTCCGCTCCGAGTTTGAACAGGTATTACGTGGCTCTTGCTGACACTCTCGTAGTTCAAACGTATATTTTGTAACGTCGGCTCGCTCCTGCATCTCCGAGGCCGCGAAAAACGCCGCGGCAATTTGTTTCCATCTACGTCGCTTTGCAAACGACTGACACGGGCCGTCTTTTACCAACGATGACAGTTGTGTTGACTTCGTAGCGATCGAGTTCGTAGCAGTCAGCGGAGGCGGTTACGCATCCCGGCCTCGGCATTCGGGCATGTTTAAATCGTGTTAGCGTCGACATATCACTGCACGGACACGAACCCCAGACAAGCGGTGGCAGGAAGGCCGCCTGTGTTTGTTATTAAAAATCCACGTGCTCCGAACGGCTCCGAACCATGCCGAGCTCTCCAATTGGTTGTTCGTGCTGCCGAAGACGCGTCGCCATAGCAACAGCACCGGTATGTTCTAGTTTTTCCGTACAAGAACGCCGCTTTCCTCCTCTCACTTAAGAACGCGTTCGTGAATACCGATTTCTCCTCTTCTTACGATGTTCTTAACTTACGAACTTCTTAGCTAAGTTGTCGTAAACTAAGAAGCTCTTCGTGAATCTGGCCTCTGATGTTGTACCGCAGACAAGGCTAGAAGCGCGAGCTCATAGCGTTGGGAGCTACTCTTAACGCACGAGAGCTTGTGCCGCCGAGATGTGCCCTAGAGCAAGGAGCTCGCGCTTGTAGCCTTTCCTGCGGTACATCATAAGGTGAAACAGAGTATAGGAGGGACATTACTACTCCTTTGGCATGGCCCCGACAGCGAAAGCCTTTTATTTGCGTTTAGTCCGATTTAATGCATAGTCGTTTAGACAGAGAGAAGCTAAAATTACATTTGATGTATCTGCTGTATAGATGGGCAATTTAACCAGTGCAGTGCGAATGGAAACATTTTTGGGGTAAGTCAAACTTTATACGGGTGTTTCGCGACGCAGTGGAACACAAACAACAGACTTTAAATACCTCGAAAAGTCTTGCTCGATGCTTTGAAGTAACAAAGCACAGCACCACGCCAGCAAAATGAGACACATGAGGTAAGGTATGTATCTGATTTTACAGCATACACTTTCGCGACCCCGGGAATTGAATTGGAATAGAATGGCGGCAGGCTGCAGCGCTGGGGGAATAAAATGGGAATGAAATTAGACGCCTTTTGCTAGGAATGGAGTTGGAATGAAATGGGTTCGATTCTTATGAAAGCGGTGCGATTTTCATTTAGGGCCTACGGGCTGATGGCGTAGTTTTTTAGGGAATGGTAAGTGGTTCTTGAATCAGCATCATTGCACTGGAGGTATCTGGCGGCTTGATTGTCTCACTGGCGTATGCTCTTTCGAAGATGAAAATGGCGCGTCCTCAGTGAAGCAACCAAAATTGAATAGTTGTAGACGAACAATATGTCTTTCCAGACGCCGCGAGACGCAAAAGCGGCTGTTGTAATCATGCGCGATTAGCATGTAGCTGTTACCCAGGGTGTCGAACCGAACCGAAAACCGGAGCAAATCAGTTATTTTTAACTGAACCGGAAGAAGACAGTGACCGAAATCAAATACGTGATATTAAGAAGTTTCAGCAAGTCGTTTTTCGAGCACACTGTTACGAAATCACGAACAGTGCAGCTGGGCCGTTCCGCAAAACCGTACGTGAAATTGACATATTTTAGCGAATCGTGAAACTGGCGCAACCGTGTAAACGATGATGATTATTGTGTTTGACCGGTGGCGCCATCTTTTAGTAAACATGCGAAACATTCTGCAACGTGTAAATCCGTAGCGGCTCGTGTTTTCGGCGTACGATTGATGTAAACAAGACGAGCGACGTACCATTTGCCGGTCGGAATTTCAAGAACTGCGAAGCTGGATAGAGTAAAAAGTATCTGAACAACCGTAAAAGCATGTGATGTGTTTCCGTCATCTTGCACTTGAACGATCGTTCACGTTGTGCGCCGTCGAGCCAAATCATTTCGTCTGCTCGCGGTCGCCACGGAAAGCTTGTCTGCCCGCAGATCGTAAACATTTGCCAGCATGCGCAGTTTACGGCATTCATGATCGCTTACCATTGTGAGCAGTCGTCGAAATGATTTTGTTCAACCTCTCGAATGAAGCAGACTAGCAGGATGGCAAATCGCCTCCCGCCTAACGCTCGGCTGGGTCAGCGAAGTCAGTCGCCGAACCGACCGCCATGCTTTTCCCCCGAGTCGTGAACGGTCCTGGCTGCGTTGCGGTGACGACTCCAGCGGCACGAATGGGAGAAACGAACGAGACACGCCTCCCGACGTCCAGAACGACTCGCGCGCGCATGCGCAGTGGCGCCGCCGATGTGTTCGAGTACGAACCGTTCGTGTGGAAATGACCTGCTAAAACGCCCTATTGAACCCGAGCGGAACCGTAATCTCATGTAGCAGTTACCAATTTATTGGAAACGGTTTGGCGTGATGAAATGTGAGCCGTGCTTTCTTGCGGGTGGCGGCGCGAAGTCAATAAAATATTCGCGACGGTGGCGTCAGCCTGCTCAGTTTTGACTAAACAAACGGTAAGCGACAACATGGAGACAGCTAAATAATAATGCAACTAATAGGTATATTTATCGTCTATGTACAGCACGAATTGGCGTCGGCAAGTCGGCGTGGAGGCGTACACTTGTATGTTTTGTTTCGCCTTACGATGCACCGTAAATGAAACTACGAGCCACAGGAGCCAATGCATAGATCGGAGGGTGTCACGCTTCCGGTTGGTGTCAGCTTCCGGTTGGGCGGAGCGGCGCGGAGAGCGCGAAGTAACGAGACAAGCTAGGAACTATGGATTGGCTTGCTTAGTTCGTAGCGTCCGTCGGGTTACATCATAATGCGAGAAACAGAGTATATATAGCCTTGCCGAGAGCACGGTGGCCAAGAGTCTAAAAAAGTGTTATTTCCGTGCTTGTGCGCCCGCGCGCGCGCGCTTACACTCTAAAAAAGGGGGGTGTAGGCGTTACACCCCTTGTCCCATATACGACACCCCAAAACTTCAGTTCGACGTACAGCGCGCTGACGTCAAACTGACTTCCCCAACTTTTGCAAGAGGGTTGATGACGGTGCGATATAACATATTAAACAGCTAAAGTGCGTATCAAACTCCACAGGAAAAAAACGCACAGGTTTTTTCAGTTGGGCCTAGAAAACCGCGATAACTTTTTTTGCAGTCAGTCACACTTGCATTAACTATTTTAATGAGTTGTACAACTCGGCTATCAAGCCGCTCGTGAAATTTGGTAGCGTCGGCACATCGTCAGTGCGCTGTACATCCAACTGAAGTTTTGGGGTGTCGTATATGGGACAAGGGGTGTAACGCCTACACCCCCTTGTTTTTAGAGTGTAGCACCAATAAATAAACTGCTTAGCACCAATAAAAAACACACACATACACACGAGCGCGCGCGCTCGTGTGTGTGTATGTTTTTTGATTGGTGCTAAGCAGTTACTCTCAAGGAACGAAAAAGCATGCATAAACGCGAAAATAAAATCAAAAAGTTGACGGCTGTCGTTTCGTTTGTGGCGAAATCTTTAGGCGCGAAAAGGCGAAGCCTCGACGAGCACGACACTGCGGCGCCGGTCGCCGGGACGCGTATTTCCGATTGCCTGGATGCCCAACGCGGCGAGGGAAAAAAAACAAGCAGCGAGAGAATGACACCCTAGCTACGATAGACACCCTAGCAACGGGGCTCACGCCAGATTTCCTGCTTGCCAACGCACGGGAACTTGGATTTCGGATTCGGACGGCGCGTGTATCACTAGGAGGCTCGCTAACCCCCTCCCCCCCCCCCCCCCCCTCCGTCTGCGTTCACGCCGCTTCGCTGCGACAGTATGCGGCTGCTAATTACAAACCTATTAGACCACTTGACCCCCCCGTGCACGCCGCTTCGCGGCGTCCAGCCAGCAACCCAAGCTGCGCTGTCCCCATGCACCTCCGGAAAGGGGGTCTCATACCATTTAGTTGAACAAACTTTCGTAGGCAACATTCGCTTTTTTTCAGTGTTAATCGTAAAAAAGAAATATAAATATCGCCAAATATCTCGACAAAAGAAAATTTTGAGAAAACAAAAGTAAGTACTCGCTGGGAATTGAACCACTGCATATGAGGCACACGCATTACCACTAAGATACGCTACTGCTTCGGAAACTTGTTTTAACTGCTGTCGATGTTGACGGCGGCAGCGTCTATTTTCACGAGCCAGCCAATTCGGCGTGAGCGCCGTTGCTAGGGGCGTGATCACTGCAGGGTGTCCTCCTCTCCCTCTTTTTTTTTCATCGCCCCTCTGGGGGTCCAGGCAATCGGATACACACCGCCGGGACGCCGGTCGTTCAAAGCCCTGGACGCTGCTTGAAGTAATTTTGTGTGTGTGTGTGTGTGTGTGTGTGTGTGTGTGTGTGGTGTGTGTGTGTGTGTGTGTGTGTGTGTGTGTGTGTGTGTGTGTGTGTGTGTGTGTGTGTGTGTGTGTGTGTGTGTGTGTGTGTGTGTGTGTGTGTGTGTGTGTGTTGTAGAAACAGCAAGTCGCCCGTTGTATGTTTCGTCCCTTTTACAGCGGAGCTGTTTAGGGCTAGGTTCCCCAAGATCGTGTCCGTGTATGTCGACACAAACCTGCCTGGACAGCTACCGCCATCTATAAGCGACGGCGGCAAGCACACAACCAGTATGGTTTCCGCCGTCGATTGTAGATGGCGGCAACAGCTTTCCAGCTATAATAGAAGAATGGATAGTTGGGCGCATTGGTGGGAATTCATCGCAGGAAACAGGGCGAAAAACAGACGACGACGAAGAAGAAGCACACAGTGTATCGAGTACAACTCCGCTGGTCTTCCTTCTCCACGAGAGTGGAAAGGCTGAACGATTTTTTGTTTTAATCGTCTTTCGATGGGCCTTCGCTGTCTTTCTCCTCTTTAACTCAGTCGTTCGAGCCAGTCGTTTGGGCGTGCGATGTGGGTAGTTTGCCATTTCGACTTGGATGGGTATCGTACCGGCGTGCGGTCGTGTATTAGTACTGCTTGATATCCGTTAAAGACTCTACTCTAGCGACGCTAACAGTCACACTGCACTGGGTAAATTTCTCATCTACAGTGAGTAACAATGTCACTATACTCTAGCAATGTCACTATACTCTACTCACTATACTCCTGCTGTCTAAACAACTAAGGAGTAATCTGTTTTGTCAGTAGTTAGTGATTACGGTGCCTGCTAGCATCACGGTGTCACTGAGCGTGATGGCTGATTCACTTCATATGGGAGGACTGTAATTTTGTACTGGGGATTCCTAGCGCCTGTATCACCACATAAGTTTCATTGAACCGTGTTCGCGGTAAAAAATCAACACCAGTAAACGAAATTAAGCATGTGCTTGTTTTGCTTTCCTTGTTTCCGCAGCACGGCTTCTGGTGACCTTTTTTTTTTTCTTTTTTTAATGCAGACGACACTGAGTAATATTTTCTTCTCTTTAAAGGAGTCATGAAACGCTTTTCCAACTTTTTCCTGTTTAGCTTTTCTCCTCAACTCATAAATCGCGCATTCTACCAAACAGTTGAAAAAGACGAAAAGGGAGAGTTCCCAATTGCTCGGACTCTCGTTTGTCTAATCCGGACACGTCCATTGTCCCCCTAGAAGATTAGCCCGTCGCTCAAAATTCAGACAAAAGTTGCTTTCCCCGCCCCGTTCACCCCGAAACTGCGGATTTACCACAGAGAAAAGGAAGAGAGCTTACGAAGGGAAGGAGGTACGAAATAGTCCGCCGTGTTTTCAAATTTTTGTACCGAAAGTCAGGCTTTTGACTTTCTATCTTTTTTTCTTTTGGCCCACTGAACGATGTGCTATTAGTAAAATCCCAATATAAATTTATTTATTCCAGCCCAAATTTCGTTTCATGGGCCCTTTAACAAATAAGAGTTTTGAACTTAAAAAAAAACGGTTTAAACTGGATGCGCTTCTGGTTCGATACTGAACCAGCACCGAACCGGAACAAAACTCAGTGCTACTAAACCTGAACCCAGGATAATGAGCAGTTCTGCTCCCTGCTTTCAACCCGCGTTAAACGTTTACGTTTTAAAAAAGTCCGACCTACAGAATTGTCTTCTACCGGGGAAAAAACCGGTTCCCAGTTTCCTTCTCTCCATTCCCACTCGCCCACTTTTCCCCTCCTCTCCACACAGGAGCGAATCTCTGAACTACTCCCGGTAGAGAGGAGGAGGGTCTCCCTCTTTCTCAAATGGAACGGAGGAATTGAGGGAGAGTTTCCTTCTCTCTGCTTGTTGGTCGGCCTTTAAGGCAGGTTTCCCTAATATGGTGGTACAGACCTTGTGCTGCCGCCGTATACCGATTGAACCTCGTCAGCAGTTTTTCGTTCTTGTCGCAGTGCGTGGAGATTTGGGGCAGGTATACGCGGCGTCGTTTCTAACAGCGCACGAGCGGTGCTGTTGAGCAAGTATTCCAAGCGGAGAGCAAGCTAGCTTCTTCTTGCGCCACGCACGAACTAGACATTTTTAAGTCCTTATCAAGCAAACAAGGCGCTAAACGTAAATCTGATGAGGATATAAGGTCCGCTTGCGAAGGAAATGGCTGGTTTTAATTTTTGGCGTCTGTTGCGACTCCCAAGCCTTGTACGCTTGATCGCATGATCGATGTCTGCAGTGACACCTAGTGCGAAGAAGCGCTTTGAAACACCACCTTGAGCTAAGGGTGCAGCGCTCCGAGTTGTAAAGCCACAAATGCTCCAACCTATTTTTTTATTTTTATCTTTTTTTTTTTTATTCTTCAGCAGGGTTAGTTGCGCAATGACAATTTTTGCCTCCTTTGCGCAAGGAAGGCTTGCGCAAGGCTCGCGGTGGGAGTGCGCGAACTGCTTTAACCGTCGACCTTTTGTGTTTGGTGTGCGTGGCGGTTGGCGTGTGGTGCTTGGCGAGTTACGGGCAGCTTTCGGTCCAGCCATGCCTCATAAATGCAGTTCCCTGGGTACCATGGGAACTATAAAATGTCATTGATGAAAGTGTCTGTATTTTTGTTTCCAGAGGATGAAGAACTGAGAAAAGCATGGGTGCGGATTATTCCTCGAGAACATCTGGTGCTATCAATGCATATGGTGAGAACTTTCATAAATTTTTACATCGTATATTTTTCTTAATGACTTTACTTCGTTTAATTTTACGCTGACATGACAGTGAAGCCGACAAGTGCAAGCAAGCTCGCGCTTTCTGTTTAAGAAATTTATCTTTGTAGGCCAAGCTCCCGTTCGAAAAACCAAGGCCGGGAGCCTGTAATGTTCGCTCTGAGGCCCTCTCTTATTCCTATCTTTGTGGCGCATATTATTAAAAAAAAAAATCAATGTAGTCTGCTTCACGGAGCTCGGGCTGAGCTACGTCCTGCTGGGAAGGGCTCAGACTTATAGCTCGGAAGACCGTTTCAGGAAGTACCAGCAGCTGGCTGGCTCGCAATATCATGAATCTATTAGGCAGCTTAAATTAAGGAAGATAAAAATAAATTGCGACTGTAGAGTACGTTGCCGACAATCAAGTGTGAACACGAGCGATGGGAGGAGCTTGAAAAACAAGTAAACAGGCCACGGTCCCGCTGCAGCAACATAGTCGTTAAAGGAAAATCAGTGTCGCACGCGAAAAATTGGACCCTCCCAGTCCTACATCGTCGTGAGAGGATACGCAGTTTCCGCGCTTTGAAAAACTGAAGTGTCGGAAATGACGGGCAGTGCTGACCGCAGAAGACAAGACTGTAAGTTTCACTCCCGCAGGAGAACTACTCTTTTGTCGAGAAATTGAGTCGAGGGGGCTTCTTTATCCAACCATGCTCGTCGTTAATGCAGTGAGACTCAATTACCTTGTTACTGAAGAACTTTCCGAACCAGCGCCAGTCTGTACCCGAGCTCACAATGGAATTACAATCTACCAACGAGACTTCTGACTTCAATGCCTGTGAAGAGGACACACAAGTAAGCTCGCGTTGAAGGACTTGTTGTGGTGCAGCACGAATATTGTGCTGAAAAACTATTGTTTAAGGGTGAACGACCAGATTCATGAGGCTAATTTCAAGTAAAAAAAATTAAATGCTAAAATCTAAAAAAAACAAATGATATTCAGCTTAACAGCCGTCATAACAATATCATTGTGCAACGGCATTGAAGTCTACATGCCGCACATGTCCTGTTTCTTAGTGTCACGAAAGCTACAGAACGACATCTAAGGTGCTTCTGTTTTCAATCGTGTTAAGATGGATACAAGAAGAAAGTATGAAAACACGAGATATGATTTTTTTTTTCATTTAAGTCAGATTTATTTGATTTATGTCAGACAGAGAGCACTAGAAAATATTGATTATGTATCACAATATGCATTTTTTAGTCACGGCAGGTTGTTAGATCAATTCTTCCGATCGGTGAAAACAATGCGGAAAAAATAATAACTCCAATTTTGATAAAGTTTTGTTCCTGGAAACCCCGCCATAATAGAACAAAAACAGCTTAGTTCTTCGTGAGGGAAAAAGCTCTATTTGCTTGTCTTTTTCGCGATTTGATTTTCTTGCAAAACGACAGTGCTTTCCCAGTTATCGTTTCTATCTTTTCCGTTCTGATTTGACTGCAAAAGGATGTGACGTATCTGAAGAACTAAGTCGAAGGTAGAAATATAGCTCAACGCATCGATTTCCTCGGAAGACCACTGCTTTTTGCTCGTGTGTCAGCCCGATATAAATATTTCTTGTGTTATGATTATTTTACTTTACACTGCATATGCGCATACTAAAACCATCAAATAATAAAGGAACGGTGAGTCAAAAACATTTTATAGATTATGTTTGCGGGAAAGGTTCGATTTAAATCATCCTAGTAAAACCGGACTGATTTAAATCACGACTTAATACATCTTGATTTTCATATTCCACCCTAGCTGCAGCCCCCCGAAATAACATTCTGGCTAAAGCACGGACATGCACGTTTTCTTGCCGTTCATGCTGGTTTTTCCACTCGTTGCCTTTGTGTGATAGTGCCCTTCTACGGCGAATTACCCACGACCTTCAGAGCTGCATATTGTCACTGTTGTTACTCGCGACATATATAAGAACTAGTCTTCTGTAAAGTAGTGGATTGGGCGAGTTGGTAAACGTTATACATGCTGAAAATAGCTCAAGCGATGAAGACGGAGTGAAGACAACAAACACGACAGGACGAAGCTGTTCTCGCAACTAAAGTTTTGTTAGTGAAATTAACAGAAAGAAAACAGCGTAGCCGACACTGATTACATCAACAAACACCAACTCATCTATCATTCACCACACAATCTTCGGAGTTAAAATGGTTCGTACAACGGTATTCGCATTAGCTTGCAAAAAAACAACCCCTCTTTATCTGATAGAGCTGCCGACGGCGCACTGTCAAGCTGTCAATAAATTTTCTTTTTTACGGGTGTCTCATGTTCTGATTTTATACTTCCGGCGTCATTAAAAGAAAGAATGGGTGATTACTAATTTGTGAGGAATTAGCAAATATGCCCAATAAACTTCAAGAAAATTACAAAGCAGAAGACAATTATTTTACCAGACAATTATCCGCAAAGCTAAAAAAAAAAAAAAAATTCGGTGAGCTTTTTTTTTTTTTGCATTTGCTCAAGGGCCGGTGAGCTATTCTTCGCATCTGACGGTTTTGGGGTGAGCTTTTCTCCGCCGCCCTTTTGTTGTAGTGCGTGTTGTACTTGTATTCTTTTGCTTATCGCTAGAAACAGTTGGTGTCCTGTTTCATAAGAGACTGATATTGTTTTGAAATAAATAATGACATCAGCCACGATCGGCGGTGAGTATTTTTATTTTTTTATTGGGGGAGCGGGGGGGGGGGGGGGGGGGGGCTTGCAATGAGTCAGATGCAACATAGGAAAAGCAGGAGAGCCTTCTACCAGAAGAGGTTCTCCCCTTTTCACTTTAGCATGGCGAACGCCCGAGGCGAGGGAAGTGGAAGCGGGTGACCACCTTCCTCGTGAGTGCCCGGCCGCTGTGAGTGTCGCATATTAGGTGGAAATTAGAGTAGGCGAATGGATTGGAATCCCGGAGAAAAGCTCACCGCAAAACCGGCGGATGCGGAAAAAAACTCACCGATTTTTTTTTCTTAATTTCATAAAAAGGCTGTCGGATCATGCGTAGCATACAACAATTTATTATCATTAAAATTCGTCAGTTTTGTAAAAAAAGAAAATGTTGTTTTTCGTAATATTTGTCAAGCTTATTGGGTATATTGCTCCCAAATTAATAATCGCTGGCGAGTGTTTTCTCTCGTTTACTCTCTAGGCAACGAAAGCCTAACTGAGAACTTTATGAGCTTTAAAAACAAAAAAAAAAGTTTGAAAACTTAATAATGTCTGCCTAAAGCCTAAAAAGCAAAACTGTAAATGCCGAAAATCCGAAAGCGCATGCGCAACAACGCGATGCCTGAAATTCTCTTTGAAGCTTTTGTTAATCTTTGAAAACAGGATAGAACGGTTAGTAAGATATCGAGGTTTCTTTCTTCCACTAACATGCACGTTTCTATACTCCGTTTCATCTTATGTTGTACCGCAGCAAAGGCTAGAATCGTGAGCTCATAGCGTTGGCAGCTGTCCCTTGGTGCACGAGAGCTTGTGCCGCCGAGATGTGCCCTAGAGCAAGGAGCTCGCGCTTGTAGCCTTTCCTGCGGTACAACACAAGGTGAAACAGAGTATAGACAGTTCGTGCTGGTTTTCCCACACGTTGCCTTTGTGTGACAGTGCCCTTCTACGGCGAGCCACCCATTCCCCTCAGAGCTGCACACTATCACAGTTGTTACTCGTGACCGATATAAGAACTAGTCTTCTGTAAGGTAGCGAATTTGGCGAGTTGGTAAACGTTATACATGATGAAAACAGCTCAAACGGCGAAAACGGAGTGAATACAACAAACAAGACAGGACGAAGCTGTTGTGGCGTGCATTTTATAATTTATATGCCGGGACAACCATACTGGCGCAAGATCTCGGGCTCGCCGCACTCGAGCTACGAGCACCGACTGCGAGACCACGAGCGATTCAATAAATGCAGTTCTGTATCGTACCCGTCGGTGGGCCAATTCTTGTGTCTCTACATTGTTTTCTCAACTGAAGTTTTATTAGTGAAAAAACAGAAATAAAACAGCGTAGCTCTCACTGGTTACATCAAAAAACACCTATACACCAAGGCAGTCCGGCGTTGTGCCGGTGCAGAACATAATCGCCTGCTTTTCATCTTGTAGACAGCCGATACAAGAAACGCAACTCGTCCCACATCTACACTGTCATCGGCAAGAGACGGCGCCCCGACAATCTGCAACCAGCTGACGGTGACAACTGGGAGGCGTGCTTGGAAGTGTGACGTCAGTCGACGACAGCGCTGGCGCCTACAAAAGCAACCGTCCCAAGGCACCTGATGGCAGTCCGGCGTTGTGCCGGTGCAGAACATAATCGCCTGCTTTTCATCTTGTAGACAGCCGATACAAGAAACGCAACTCGTCCCACATCTACACTGTCATCGGCAAGAGACGGCGCCCCGACAATCTGCAACCAGCTGACGGTGACAACTGGGAGGCGTGCTTGGAAGTGTGACGTCAGTCGACGACAGCGCTGGCGCCTACAAAAGCAACCGTCCCAAGGCACCTGATGGCAGTCCGGCGTTGTGCCGGTGCAGAACATAATCGCCTGCTTTTCATCTTGTAGACAGCCGATACAAGAAACGCAACTCGTCCCACATCTACACTGTCATCGGCAAGAGACGGCGCCCCGACAATCTGCAACCAGCTGACGGTGACAACTGGGAGGCGTGCTTGGAAGTGTGACGTCAGTCGACGACAGCGCTGGCGCCTACAAAAGCAACCGTCCCAAGGCACCTGATGGCAGTCCGGCGTTGTGCCGGTGCAGAACATAATCGCCTGCTTTTCATCTTGTAGACAGCCGATACAAGAAACGCAACTCGTCCCACATCTACACTGTCATCGGCAAGAGACGGCGCCCCGACAATCTGCAACCAGCTGACGGTGACAACTGGGAGGCGTGCTTGGAAGTGTGACGTCAGTCGACGACAGCGCTGGCGCCTACAAAAGCAACCGTCCCAAGGCACCTGATGGCAGTCCGGCGTTGTGCCGGTGCAGAACATAATCGCCTGCTTTTCATCTTGTAGACAGCCGATACAAGAAACGCAACTCGTCCCACATCTACACTGTCATCGGCAAGAGACGGCGCCCCGACAATCTGCAACCAGCTGACGGTGACAACTGGGAGGCGTGCTTGGAAGTGTGACGTCAGTCGACGACAGCGCTGGCGCCTACAAAAGCAACCGTCCCAAGGCACCTGATGGCAGTCCGGCGTTGTGCCGGTGCAGAACATAATCGCCTGCTTTTCATCTTGTAGACAGCCGATACAAGAAACGCAACTCGTCCCACATCTACACTGTCATCGGCAAGAGACGGCGCCCCGACAATCTGCAACCAGCTGACGGTGACAACTGGGAGGCGTGCTTGGAAGTGTGACGTCAGTCGACGACAGCGCTGGCGCCTACAAAAGCAACCGTCCCAAGGCACCTGATGGCAGTCCGGCGTTGTGCCGGTGCAGAACATAATCGCCTGCTTTTCATCTTGTAGACAGCCGATACAAGAAACGCAACTCGTCCCACATCTACACTGTCATCGGCAAGAGACGGCGCCCCGACAATCTGCAACCAGCTGACGGTGACAACTGGGAGGCGTGCTTGGAAGTGTGACGTCAGTCGACGACAGCGCTGGCGCCTACAAAAGCAACCGTCCCAAGGCACCTGATGGCAGTCCGGCGTTGTGCCGGTGCAGAACATAATCGCCTGCTTTTCATCTTGTAGACAGCCGATACAAGAAACGCAACTCGTCCCACATCTACACTGTCATCGGCAAGAGACGGCGCCCCGACAATCTGCAACCAGCTGACGGTGACAACTGGGAGGCGTGCTTGGAAGTGTGACGTCAGTCGACGACAGCGCTGGCGCCTACAAAAGCAACCGTCCCAAGGCACCTGATGGCAGTCCGGCGTTGTGCCGGTGCAGAACATAATCGCCTGCTTTTCATCTTGTAGACAGCCGATACAAGAAACGCAACTCGTCCCACATCTACACTGTCATCGGCAAGAGACGGCGCCCCGACAATCTGCAACCAGCTGACGGTGACAACTGGGAGGCGTGCTTGGAAGTGTGACGTCAGTCGACGACAGCGCTGGCGCCTACAAAAGCAACCGTCCCAAGGCACCTGATGGCAGTCCGGCGTTGTGCCGGTGCAGAACATAATCGCCTGCTTTTCATCTTGTAGGTAAGACAGCGTTATCTATGTAAAGATATCGGGCGTTGTATTCTGCCGGACTGCCAGTTTGCTTGTTTACTGTGCGTTTATTTTCTTGTCATTTGCATAATGTCTGGGTCTGCTGAATGTTTGGCATGCCTTAAAACTTTTACAAAAGATACGCCGTGTATTGAGTGTGTCGAATGCAAAAATTGCTACCACGTAGGGAAATGTTCCGGTACGACCAAAACAGTGTTTAAAAATATGACTAGTGAAGTTCTGAAATCCTGGCATTGTGCCACATGCAAAACACACACTAGGCGATCAAACAGTCTGACAAGAGTGAATGCGGTCGAAGCGATTGAGGGTGACCTGATGACTCAGGATTCCCAAGATTGTAACTTGGCATCTATCATGACTAGGATGTCAGAGATAGACAGAAAGCTGACTCACGTGCTGGGAAAGATTGAAAGGGTGGAAAAATCGCTTAGTGCACAGTCGAGCAAAGGCGATGTCATGATGGAGAAAATCGAGAACCAGACTAAGACAGTGGAAGGAATGGAAAAGAGCTTGAATGAGCTTAGTACCAAATATGATGAGGTTCTCTCGACGCTAAAAACGCATGAAAACACAATGAGGGAGTTGAGAAAGAAATCGGAAGAACTGGAAACGAGGCTTGAGCAAAATACCCATGAGATGATCGAGCTTAGAAGTGCACTAAGCGAGGCGGAAATGTACTCTCGTCGAAAAAATATTGAAATTCACGGCATAAAGCAGCAACGACAGGAAGATGTAATGAAGATTGTTCAGGACCTTGCATTAAAGCTTGAACTTCCGGTTCCCGCTCCCGAACAAGTCGAGGCCGTGCACAGGCTAAAGGCCAGAGAGGGAAAAATCCCTCCGATCCTGGTTAGGTTCACGGAGAGAGTGAACAGGGACTTGTGGGCAGATAAAAAGACAACGCTCAGAAATGAAGGAGTATTCATTAACGAAAACTTAACTAGAGCTCTTCGGGGGCTGTTTTGGGATACAAAGAATGTGGCTAAAGAAAAGTCGTACAAATTTGTTTGGATGCGCAATGGTAAGATATTTGTGAGGCAAAGAGAAGGAGCTGCTTCTATTCGAATTGACAATGCAAGAGATTTGAACAAGATTCGTTGAAATGGAAAGCTCATTTCAGTCATTCCCAGATTGGGATGCGTTTACACAACGTACAACAGTAGAGAATGAAAGTAATGCATTAACACTGCTACATATTAATATTAGAAGTCTGCAAAAACACTGGGATCAATTGAACGTTTATTTATTAGACAGGTTGAGTAAGCTGGATGTTCTGATATTAACTGAAATAAATGTCGATCAAGCTGCCTGTCAAGGGTTCAAATTAAATAATTTCAGTCCACATTACTTGTGCCGCGAAAAACGTAGAGGTGGGGGTGTATTGACGTTTGTCCGGGACGACTGGGTGTCAGAGCGCGTGGAGACCACATTTATTACTGCAGAAGTGGTAACAGTGTCAATATACCGGCAAAACGAGTCGTTTACAGTGTGTGCTGTGTACAGGCCGCCAACCGATAGCATAGTTCCTTTTTGCGACGAATTGAGTACTTTTTTGAAAAAATTTAATAATAACCCTCACTTAATTTTAGCGGGTGATTTCAACATTGACGTTAAAAATCTGCTCAGGTGTGGATCATCTCGGTACCTAGATATTTTAGCTGAGTTTGGGTTGGAAAATGCTATCAACGACTACACAAGAGAAGAATGCCTAGGAGATAAGATTACGCGGAGTTGTATTGATCATATTATAGTCCGAGTAAGTGAATTGAGAACACTGTCTGGGGTGATCAAGCAAAAAGTTGCAGATCATTACTTTGTAATTACAACACTACTGCAAGAGAAGATCTTTGAAAGCTCGCGGGCCGAAGGTGATAATATAATTATTTTTGATAACAAAAATGTCGACAGATTAATACAAGATTACGATTGGAACCTGCTTATTGAAAGTGATCATATCGCTACATATATGCGACTAGTCGAAACATTCCAAGGAATTTATTTAAACTCAAAAAGAAGAAAAAAACTAAAAAAAAGAAAAGATAAAAACGTATGGATCGATAAGGACATAATGGAACTCTGCTATTTAAAAGACAAGCTTTGGGCAAGATGTAGAAAAAACCCGGATAATGTACTTCTTAAAGAGGAACTCCGAAAAATGAGAAATAAAGTAACGGCTACGATACGACTAGCAAAAAAGAAATATTACCTGAAGGAGTTCAAAGACAGCAAGGGTAATTCTCGAAGAATATGGCAACTAACACGGCAGTTATCAGGTATAAAGGCTAAACAAAACGTTGACGAAGTAATTGCAAAAAGCTTTGGAGAAACAACGAATTTTCGAGTCCTTGCGAACTCTTTCAACCATGCGTTTATTGATTCTGTACAGAATTTAAGAACCATGATAAATAAAAACAATGAGATTCCTGTCGATATTGGAACTAGTGTAAATTCAGCGTTTTTACCTTTGATGACGGAGTACGATCTGGAAAAAATACTTTCTAGTATGTCTTTATTCAAGCCAGCTGGACATGATCTAATAAGAGTGCGGGATTTTTACTGTAACTTTTATAAACTAAAAGGTGTTTTGCTTTCAATTCTCAATGGCATATTTGAAAGCGGAAATATTCCAGACGGGATGAAATTGTCTATCATAAGGCCAGTACACAAAAAAGGATCTAAAAAAGAACTAACAAATTATAGACCAATATCCATCCTTCCAGCCATGACACACATCATGGAAAAGTATTTAGCAAAAGTGATGACGTCATTCTGTGATAAAGTTTCTTTAATACTCTCAACACAATACGGGTTTCGAAAACAAAAAAACACGACTTTGCTGATGGAAAATTTTTCTGATATCATTTATAAGGCTTTAGACAATAATCAAATCGCTATCGCACTGTTTCTTGACCTATCCCGAGCCTTTGATACCATAGATCATTCAGTCATGTTAGCAAAGCTGTACAGAATGGGTTTTCGAGGACCATTTTATACCGTTCTCAAAAGTTACTTTACGAACAGATTTCAAATGGTGAAGCTTAACGGTCAAACAAGTGATAGAATTAAAATGAATTTTGGTGTTCCACAAGGATCAACACTGGGTCCTTTACTTTTCAACATATATATCAATGACATAGGTCACCTGAAGCTCAAATCAAATTTATTTCAATACGCAGATGATACTGCATTAATATTACCACACGAACAATACAATCTCGCTGCTCCTATATTTCAAAACGATATAGTACAATTAATGAGCTGGTTCAAAAACAATTGTATTTTTGTCAATCGCAACAAAACTAAACTCATGTGTTTCCGAAGCCCTTATAAACAAGTTATGTTTGATGTTCCCATATTCCTTCATGATCAACATTGTGATCAGTGTGACTGCGAAAAAATGGATACTGTTAAAACAACACCCTACCTTGGCTTGCATTTCGACGAAAACGTTTTATGGAGTAATCACATTGATCATGTTATACAAAAACTTCGCGTAGTTTCTGCATATTTATATAGACTTAAAAGTGGATGTGACGTCAATCTGAGGCGTGAGGTGTACCTATCATTGGGGGAATCTGCGATACGTTACGGAATTACTATATATGGAACATGTCCTAAATACAAGCAACAAAAAATTGATAGTATCATTAATAGATGTGTAAGCAATATAGTATATGGGTCAAAACATGAACTGAAGGAAACCAAGGAAAGGAAGAATGCGGTCGAACTATTATCGTTTGAAAATGTTTTTAAATTTGTCGTTTTAACCAGCCATTATTTTTCGAAGGAATTCAAAGAAATACCTAACAGGATAAAAACACTCCGGCATACAGAAACCTATGCAATTCCAAAAATATATACAAACTACGGAAAAAAACAAAGAAACTATTATGTTCCTGCAATATTTAATAGCTTGCCTAAAGACATCCTAAGCCTGTCATCTAAGAGGCAGATGTATAAAAAAATAAAAGAGTGGTGTTTTTTGTCGAACGGAAATTCTGAACAATGAGGTATTGCGTACAACTTAGTGTTTTCTATCGAGTGTATCTCGTTATATACGTGTTGATTCTTGTCTTTATGAGTGTAAATTCACAATGTTTCTTTTGTAACCATTGATTGATTGATATTGTCGAACTGGAAGTTACTTCACAGGCGAATCTTCTGCTTGTAAAATTCGTTGTTTACTGTGTTATTTGTATGTTTCTTTCATGTTTTACTTACATTTAACCATCAGTTGTGTCTACATGATGAAAATGTCTGTACTGCCATGTCCCGCATACAAGCGTATCTACGCTTAAGCGGGCTGGATTGTATGAGAGTTTTTCTGAAATCAAATAAACTTATCTTATCTTATCTTATCATGTTTACAAACAAACCGGAGCGCCCCTAGCGGACGCCACCGGCGCCGCGCATGCGCGATGGGGTGTGGGCAAGTAGCTCGCCGTCGCCCATAAACAAACCATTGGAAGGCGATGTTGTCGGCGTCGGTGGGAGTCCTCGTGCTATTTTACGCGTTGGAATAATTGTTGATTCTACGTCTTCCTGGCAATGTGTGGCTACATGAGCGGCCTCAGCGAAATTAACGAGACTCGTTACACCGCAAAACGTCGCGTGAGTAATGTGACATGCGGTGATTCATTCCGCGTGGACGCCGCAGTATGCATGTACGCTAAAGCCTGATTCGCATGATGAGATTTCGCTCGCAATTTTCAGTCGCGACGCCGCTCGGACTGCAAAAGCGTGAACCGTAGCTGAGATGGTTGACTTTGATACTAAAAATCGCAAGCAGAATCAAACCCAGTGAATCAGGCATAACAAGTCGGTGATGGCCACTGGTAACAATGATCAACATCTCCTTGTATTTATTGTTTACGCCGAGCCCACTTATCCCAACTCACCTTCAAACTGAAAAGTCTTTTGAGGCCTGTGTAAACAGCGCGTAGGGACACACCCGAACGCGGTGATTGCTGGGAGACAAAGGCGTTTATTCGTGCTCTTTTGATTCCGACTACAGAGGGCTGGCGGCGCTGCTTGTGCCGGTAATGCATATGACACCGCCTCTGGCCACAGCCTGCACTTACTTCTTATTGTAATTACCGGGTCAACGTTTGGTCCACGGGCCGCTGTCGTTTGAATAAGCAGACGACAAAAAGTAGACGAGTTTGAAAGAGCAGACGACAGTTTGAACGATCAGGCGGCCGTTTAAGCTTGAACACGCACTGAACCCGCGGGTGGTCCGGAGAACTTCGCGGTTTTCCCGCTTTCGCGTTGGAATAAAATAAATAAATCTGACGACCAAAAGTATTCGTGAATTCAGCCCAAAGTGTTTCCCGCACGAGCAATCGTAGTTCGACGGCGTCTGGTTTGCCCTTTTCACGGCTACTATCCACGTTCTCGGACGAACGGAGGAGGCAAAAAACACATGAAAACTTATTTTCAAACCTTTCCCAACTCTTTTGGCACAGCCCTCGTTGCGGCGTTTTGACGAGAAGGCAGGTTTTTGTCTGGTTTCTTCCAAAAGATCACAGGAATGCATGTCTCGCGCGGTGACTTCTGCCCACAGCCCCAAACCGGAAGTGCAGCCGACGCGCCACCACCGCGGCGTGACGTAACAGAGTTGAGTTCGTGTATACTTACTCATCTATCAGGCAACACAATCTTCGGAGCGGAAACGGTTCACACACCGCTATTCATGTTAGCTTTCAAAAACGAACTGTCGAGCTCTCAATAAACTTCTTATTTTTTACAGGTGTCCCATGTTCTGATTTTATACTTGCGGCGTCATTAATCGGCAAAATGGGTGATTAGCAATTTCTGAGGAATTAGTAAATATGCCCAATAAACTTCAAAAATATTAGAAATATTCTTGACATTTATTGATATTTATTGGGCATAGTAAATATGCCTAATAAACTTCGAGAATATTAGGAAAAACTGCCCGGGGGTATGCGCCAGGGAGCGTGATCACTTGACAAAACTGTGACTGGCCAAAGAGCACGTAGCTTCCACAGCACTGTCAGCTTCAGGCTGAACGGAGTGGGGAAAGCAACTTTTGTCCGAGTTTTGAGCGACGGGCTAATCTTCTATTAGGAGTCTGGCTGTGTCCGGGTACATAAACGGGGTTCATGCAAGAGGGGAGTCCCTCCTTTCCGTCTTCTTGAACTGTTAGGTGCAATGCACGATTTGTGAGTTGAGGAGGAAAGCTAAGAAGGAAAACGTTGACAAATCGTTTTATGACCTTTTTAAAGGGGCGGTGCAACGATTTGCATCTTGACATTTTTAAGTTGTTTATCGTGTCCCGGAAGATAGAGAAAACACCTCCTTCATTAAAAATGTCGCGATTCCGCTGCACAATCGCAAAGCAAAAGTCGAGCTTTTTCGCCCACCTGCAGCCCCAAGTGGCAGCCGAAGGAACTACGGCGAAAAGATTACGTGACCTCGCTCGGCTCTAAGCGGCAGCATAACGCCGGCTAATGTCAGCAGAGAGAGGGAGAGGAAGCGTCCTCCGAGATAGCACACGGGAACCTACACGGCACTCCGAATGACGTCACTGGAAGTGCGACCAGGTGTGACCCTAAAGAATGGGAGTGAGTTGAGGGGTGCCCAAAATGCCATTATTTATCTTTTTTTTTACGCAAAAACTAGGACACGCAGGCGAAATTTGTTTTCTGTTCTTTACTTCAGAAGTGTCAAAGGGCAACTTCCACAAATCTTTGACCGAAGTCCGGAAATCGTTGCGCCCCCCCTTTAAATGTGCAGTGACATAGCCTCCTCTATAGAGGAGGCTATGGCAGTGAGGTACTTTATTTTAAATAGGGTGCCTTCATGTGCGCTTCGCATAGAGTGATGCCGACTGCTTGTTTCCCTTTCCCGCACCCTCTTCCACCGCCATTTTCTTCCTCTCATTGTTTCCCCGTGCGCCGGAAAGTGGTCTTTGTGTGCATCGGTCCTCCCATCCGAGGGGGAAAATGCTAATCCTCCCTCCGTGGGTTCCACAACGCTGCTCCGAACTTTTGAGATAAGGTGCGTGTTTCCGGGAGGGTTATAAGCACCACGGATTATCGCCGAGAACCAAAATGGCTGCTGGTTTGTCGACGAGCGGTGTTACAAAGGGTGACATCACCCTAGCAAAAGCGCACATGAGGGCTCCCTAATTTTAAAGAAATCGTTTGTTGGTGTTATATCGTGTAATAGGTGTCGGTTAACATTTAATTCTAGATTGCAATATCGCCTACTGATCTCACGGCAATAAAAATCATGCGGACTCTTTTCCCTCCCGTTCTATTTTTTTTTCTTCTTCTGGACCAATGGAGATTACTATCATTACTATTATAGCTACTTTTGAGCAGGTTTGCATTGCTTTTCGCCAAAGACGCAAAATGTTAATCATAGAGTTATTACAATACACGCTAGAGGCTCAGCTGGCGCTAGTGTCTACGGGACTTCCGGTTGCAAATTGAAGCAGACAGCATGCAGTCTACTTTTCCAGTCTTCCTGTGTATTCCTATGGGAAAACGCGCGTGAATTTTGTCTCTTTGCCGGAAAATAACATGAATAACTTTTGTTATTTCGGTTGTACCGGATAGTATGTACATTTATTAATATGGTGAAAGTGTAATTGCTTTAGTTACAGCATTTTTTCTTTACCACTGAATGATGTTAAACTTCGCTATATTTCAGGCCCAAACCTCTGTTCCATGGCAGGTATGTAGAAACGAGCGACGATTCTAAGCAAAATAAAGATCGAAAGGAATGTAAAGTGTGTTCAAATGTTCGCCAGCATTCCGTTGGTGCTTATATATTGTAAATATGCCCGTCCTGTCACTATATGAAAATGACCCCGTCGTGCATCTTTACGAGTGGTAAAAAAAAAACGTTCGAAACGTAAAGAATAACGTACGTGAGCTACTAAAGGTGTGTTTTCTTATTATTTCCTATGTCGGGCAGTTTTTATCGGGCACCTGTTCTCTGGCTTCTCCCTATTTGCAAAGATTTGGAGCGTGCGGGTGATGACTTGAACCCAGAACAAGCATCTTCGCACATATTCATGACCAGAAAGAATAAAGCAGTACTTATTTATTGCAAATCGTACTATATTACGTGACTTTCAATTTATTTTGATCGTCTGTAAGCACAAGGAGTTACTTATCTAGTGTTACTGCATAGTTCTTGCCGTCTCTCTTGGTTTTCCACATGTCCTTCGTTCGTTCGGCACGTATATCCCCCATGCTGGAAAGCGCCGACGCCGTGTTCGCGCTAACAGTGTCCGACAGTGCACATAAATACACGTACGAAGCGGTTTTAACACCGTTTTTCATGCCACGAATTTCAATTAAAAATGCTGTAACTGACCAATTATTTCGTCTGCGTGACTGAGAAATGTTCCAATGTGCCTAGTACGTGCAAATTATTCGTGATATTTGCTCTTATAATCGAACGCAGAGAAAAAATGCACTCGCTTTTCCCCATACAAATGCATTACCGGAAGTCAATTTCTGACTGCTTGCTGTCTGCTTCAAAATGCAACAGCACACTAGCGCCAGCTGAGCCTCTAGCGTTTACTGTAATAACTCTATGATGTTAATGGTGCAAAAGGCATAATACTGAAATTTCGCTTCGAAACCAGCGAACTATATATATCTTTCCTCGTTTTTCGCCGAACCGAGAGTAATGTGTCCGTCCGACTCCGTCCGATCGATAGATATTGATCGTAATCTTTATAACGGGCGGCAGCTTACGCCACCTAGCTGCGGTGGGCCGTCGTGGTTCGTCTTCATCGCGCTCCACTCATCGGCGTCGCGCTTCGTAACGTCGGTGAGTGCACGCGCCCGATCGCGTAGGCCGACGCTGCCTGCGAACGGGAGTCTTCATTCCCGTCTCATGCGCAACGCGACGTAGCGCAGTGTAGCCCAGCGCGTGTCGGCGTAGCTCACGACGGAAAAGCAAACCGCACATCCCGCACACCGACGACGGTGGCTAAGCCCTCGCGCGTGCGCCCCATTCGGGAATGTGGTGGTCGGGCCGCCGGGTCCAGTTTGAGTGTGTGAGACGATAATTTCTTCGATCTGGACCTGCCGTTCCTGCCGTGTGTCGTGCGCTGTTTTCGTGTCCCTGTGTTGGTGTGCATATTTAACGTTCGCACGTGGACTCGAGTACTCCCGAGACGCTTCATATAGGCTTAACGCGCCAGACTCGCATGCACATTTTGCACACAAAAGATGAAAGCTCGAACACCCGCCGAAGGCCGTTTCCGATCGGAGCAACAAGCGCCGTCGAATTTACGGGAACGGCGAACCCAGTGAAACATCTGCTAATTAGCTGGCCAGAATTTTTCAACTGGGATGTCTCAGTTTGTAAACGATGGTTGCTGGAGGGCGATGAGTATTGGACTGAATCCTCTATAGTTTGTATGGGCTCCGTAAAGCGCGCTAGCATTTTTTAATGCGATACATCGCGTAATTTGGGCATCGTACGCTGTCTTCCGTGCTAGTTTCTTGGGTCAACGTGAAGGGCTAGCTATGATGATAGCACAGTCGCCATCTGTCAGAAAGAGGTCGCTGTGGAATATCGTGTGCATCGCTTCTCTCAAATTCTCCCGGCGGATTCAACGGAGTCGATTTATTGGCACGGGTCCGGCGAACCTGCCAAGCGGCTAGCTTCGGCAGACATGATGTTATGATTTTTGTTTTTTCCAACGACATTTGTGTAACATGTCGGAGAAAATAAACGCTGGTGTGCACTCGTTATTCCCATAATTTTCTTGTTCTAAAACTGCTAAACATTGCCCCAAAATCACTGCTTCGAAGCATGACCACAGAAGAGGGAAGTGGGAATACGCTGGGCGAGACGACGCGGTTGCCACGTCGTATTGCGCTGGCTCGCGTTGCGTTCGCCGACATTGGAGTATAAACAACCTTGTCAGCCGAAGGATTCCTAAATCTGACGGCGTCAGACTGTGAATGTCTATCCCTCAGACGTAGTTCGTGCGATGCAACGGCAGCAGGGGACTACTGGGATCCGGAACCATTCAGGGACCCACCCGTCTGCGCGCTCGCACCTTCGTCGAGAGGTTAAGTAGGGGAATTCCCCCTCGGGAAGGACGTGTCCGCGACCTTTGAACATTTTCGTAACAACAAAATAGGCCACGCACAATTGTAATTTTTAAAAGTTTGGGGTGCTTTCAGCGCGTAGATCGCGTAACCGCCATAAAATAACAACATCAGAAACCACTTCAGTGCACCTTTAATTGGACACTGAAATGATAAAAACTTTGGTTACCTATAACAAAATGCTGTATGAGGGAGAGGGGAGGAGAGGAGGCTCCAGCAAAATGGAAGATTTCGGGAGGAAACCCGCCCCCCCCCCCCCCCCCCCCTGGCTACGTGCCTGCGCTCACGTCCAGAGACTTAATGAATTCGGCGAAGCGACGTTCAGCGGTGATTGAAAGCCCGGGCATGCGTCTTTGTAACTTGTAAGTACTCGGAAATGTTTAAACTAAAAGCGTTCGCTTTGATGCGTGTGTTTTGAAGCAGAGTGTCACTTTTTCTTCAGAAACTGGCCTGGCCTAAAATACCGGGATCTCTGCGGCGGAAGTCGGAGTTCGTGTCTTCTCGCAAACTGCTCTTGCGGAGCATTTCTCACACCTGAAAACGTGTGTTGGATTCGCGGAATGCCTTGCGGGGGGGGGGGGGGGGGGGGGGCTTTTCTGTGCAGCAGAGCTTGTCAAGTAGGTTCGAAATAGCAGCTGGTTGAATTCATTAATTTTTAAATGCTCTTGCTAATGACATAAGATGCAAGCTGGACGCTACTAGGATGCTTTAATCCTCACAGGTTTGCAGAGTGAAAACTTAAAGCGTAAGGCGCGGCGTAAAACGAAAGAAACCATCCACAAGGGGTGAGGTTCGGAAGACTATTACCCTCTGCAGAGTTTTCAACGGGCGGGCCTATTTTGTGTTTGTGTCCCTTCCCGACCGAATGCTCAGCTGCCACCTACTTGTTTTTAGTATTTACAGCAAACGATTACAACGATAGACTATGCGCTTTTGTTACTTCGTATCTAACAATAGCGTTTTGATTGAAATAATGCCTCAGTATGACTTCTATCTTATGATTCGAATCAGCGTCCAGCACCTTAAAGGCACGTCAGTGTCGTAATTAACAACCGAGAATCCAGCAATTCGTCTTTCACCATGCCTCTGAACTCATTCTTTGGGTGTTTAAATGAGTCGCTTTATTATTTCAGAGTTCGGAGCAAAAGCAATTTCTTGGATGAATCCCGGATGGCGCCGCAGCAAAGTTAAGAGGGAATGAAAGCAATAAAAATGCGATAAGGCGGCGACGGAAACGCTGAGGTGTTTCTCTCACCCTCTTACGGGGGACTTCTTTTTCTCGGAGTTGTTATTGTTATACTAGTTATTTATGACTAACCTTTTACACATAATTCTAAGTGTAAGGAAATGAGCCCTCTCCTTACACATACTATGCGTAACAAGTATATCTATAACAACCGTTATTTATAAATTTTTTTGTAAGGAAAAATATAATTTCATTACGCTTATTAAGCGGAACGAGATAAAGAGTATGTATAAAAACAAACTGAAGTTAAAATAAAGAAAGTCTGAAGACCCAGTTTCGGAGTCCATTTTCTTTTGTTCTACTTGGTTTAACTTATTTTTACTCCGTTTTGTTGGGCTGCTCAGTGTAATTTGGTTTTACTTAATTTGATGCGGTTTTACTTCGTTGCCCGGTTTCATTCAGTTTTATTCGGCTTCGCTTCGAAACCGGGTAAATTTTGAAGTAAATTCGGAGTGTTTTTATGTGGATTCGTCACGAGGTTGGCGACAACACGAGCTAAAAGAATTTCGTGCTTAAAAACGTGGAGGGCCGCAATGAGTACGCGTCAACCCAAAAACCAGGATCCGTCATTTCCAGAACTGGATCCTTCAAAAATTTCGGGCATGCAAAGAAAACAACAACAACAACAGCAACGGGATTGCGTGCTTGAGCGCAACATTCATTCCATCGAGAAAGGAAGCTAGATCCTGGTGGCTCAACTGAGCTGCTGTGACCTTAAAGGGGCACTCAAGCGGTTTTTGGGGAAGGTACTTTTTGGTGTGATGGCGTTAAGGAAGTGTCAGTGAATGAGTATCTTCAGTTTTAGAAGGCAGAACCGCCTATTAATTACGCAGGAATAAAATACTTGCGGACTCTTTTCTGTTCCTGCGCCGACCAATGAAATTATCGTATGTTTGAAAATTTTGGCGGCCTTTGTAAAGTTTCGCTAAAGAAACAATTTTCAGTTCATTTAGATATGTTGTGCATGATAATTTTACAAGACGTAAAATAGTTCGTTTAGAATACGCGATACTGCAATTATCGTTTCACAAAAAAGGGACTACGTTTTCTCCTTGCCTTCCTCCGCGGGGGGTGAATTTCCCGTTCCCCCGGGATGCGCGGAAGCGCACGTATCTGCGCGCGTTGCATGCCGGTCGTGCCGGTCGCGGTCTGGCTCCCAGTGTTGCCAACCGTAGGGTAATCACCCTACTTGTAGGGTATTTTAGGCATTTTGTGTACATTGTAGGGTGGTAGGGCTGTCCGGCCATTTCCCCGCCAAAAGTAGAGCATTTTCAGACGTTGCTTCTTCAATGGCGAGCATAATACAACCAGCAAATACACAGCAAAAAGAAAAAGAAAAAAAACAAAACAAGTTGCCGTTCAGGTTTTGTATAGCTTTGCGACCCGTGTGCTGCCACACCACGACATCATGCAAAACGAAAGTATCCAAGTTGCAAGACGTGCTAACAGAGAGCACCACACACCAAGTTGGAGAGTATTGGAGAGCTGGAGTAAGTGGGAGAGGTGGGAGGAGTGGGAGTTGCGGAGAGGGAGTTTGGAGCCAGAAGAGGTGTCTTCCCAGTGGACATATTTCCGCCAATTTTTCTCTGGTGACTCTGGTCCATCCAGCGGTCCTTATTACACCTGCAAAACACGTGGCACCGCGGGCGAAACCATCCCGAGCCCACCAGAACTGGCAGCCACCTGTTCAAATTGGCTTTTCTACGCGCTGAAGGAAGGTGCGCATGCTGCAAATAACTATAGCTGGAACTACCACTCGTCCTGGGCGCACTTTTGTTATGGCGCGATGCAAATAACTCTCCTTACCACGCCCAAAAAGCGTCGATCATCGATGACCGACGAGTACGGAGACCGATTTCAAAGCTCCCGCGGAGCTTCCCGGCACGTTGTGCAGTCGGTAGGCAGTTTAAAGACTCTAGTTTCTGTTTGTATTTTGGTAACTCGTCTTTCCGCGTGGCAGCAATTTTGAAGCCCATCGTGAAACCGACGGCACGTCGACGTCGATGACAGCCAGGGCTGCGCGCTCTCACGCAAAATCTCGCAACTTTGTTGCATCTTCCATCGATATTTTGGACTCCGATAGCAGCAGTGGGTCTGATGATGACGTCTGATGATTAGATTCATGTTATAAAAGTTGCGATCGGCGAAAGCAGCCCTAAATGTCGGTGGCAGTTTGTCGGCAGGTTTCCTTTTCACGCGGCCGTTTGTTTATTCGTTTTTGCGAACTCAGAACTGCAAGAAGTTCTACGAAAACAAAGTAGGGCACAAAACAAGTATTTTCCCAAAGCTTGCCACATGTACTTCTGCTTTACCACATTAAGAAACTCCTTCTCCCAATGGCACGTCAGTCATGAGGGTTGAATGACCTTTTTTATGGTTCAAGAACTTTTTGATCTAGAACTCTAGTTTTTGCAGAGAATTTTGTTATCAAGATACAAAAACATCTGTATATTTTATTTTTGTTATGTTTTATTCCTTTCGAGATATCGGCGTACCTTCACTTGGTTTAGTTCAATTTTTACTAAAGTTTAGTTCAATTTCGCTAAAGTGTCATCGAATGACACTATAGCGAATACGGAAGAGCACCGGTTTCCTATCCTCCTCTGGTGCGATAGTCTAGTTTGTCGAAATAGTACCTTAGTTTGACGAATCCCTGGGCAGTACACCCAAAGAAGCTAATATACCACTCGGATTAGCTTCCTTTTGTAATGAGCCGCCTTGCCTGTCGCCGCGAGTGCTGGTCCCGCTTAGCCCAGTTTTTACTTTGACGACAAATCGGCTGAACATGTTGGTTGGGGATGTCTGTGCGTTCGCTACATCACTGTTGTGCTGATGCTACACAGCGCACATGCGAGCATGGTGTTCTAGAATAACGCAGGTATGCTCGTGCATGCGTGCCCTGTCGCTTTGCACTGTATTAATATTGCCCTGTATCACAATAATCCATGCAACAGTATAATTTGAACAAAGAGTTGCCCCGTAGGGTAAAATGTAGGGTAATAAGAAACATTCGTAGGGTAATGTAGGGTTTTCTAAACGCTGGCGTGGGGTATTTTCAAAAAATAGCTTGGCCACGCTGCTGGCTCCTTCTATCGGCAAACATGGCGTCGGTGGTGATCGTCGACGTGGACGGCGTAGTGCAAGCTCATCGTTCCGCGTGAAAGCGCTATCCTTGTCTGTGAATTTTCGTCGTGTGTCGCTATGAAAACCCAGCACGGACTAGAAGGGAAGATCCACCTACTCGTGCGGCGATGTCGTTGCGGCACCCTCAAGAGAGCAGAAACGCCCGTGCTGTCGTGTTTGTTTACTTCGACTACAGTGGTGCTTTCTAAGCATTTGTGCCCTCGAACATCGCCCGGATTTCTTATTTGGCGCATTTCATGCGTGTGCTCAAGTTCAAGGTATTACTGGCGCGTACCGGAGAATAGTGATTAGTGTTAGCAATCCTGAACGCTCGCAACGTCTATCTGATCACGAAATCATATTTCTACGTTGCTATATCGCTGCTAAGATTACATCGTCGATTATAATCGTAGAAAATGCGTATGGCGATGCTTGTACTATTGGCAATGTCGTGTATTAGAGTCGTGATCGTGCAAGACGGCGTACTGCATCTTTTTCTTTTCTTTTTTTCATCCACTGTACCCTGCAAGCCTATCAAGAAAAAATAATAAAGCTTTAGGCTATAGAAAACTGTCTGTCTATATTCTGTTACGGCATTGAGTAGCAGTGCGCCCCCTTTTTAGAGGCGCCGCTGAAACAGCTGACGGCGGCGTATAGACCTTTCCAATAAACGCCGTTTGCGAGCTGCCATTTTTCTTTGCTGGGCTGTGGAACGCCTTCTGAGCACGCGCAATAGCCCCCTTTGCGAAATATCGTACGCTGCGCCTGCGTCCACAGCCCAGTGACTCGGCATTTTTCGCCCGGGTGATAAGCGATGGAAAGGTGTGTAGAAGCGGTCGCTGTGCTGACGACCCGCTGCGCTTGTTGCAGTGGTTGCAGGGGTGTGTACGCGCGGCGCAGAGCGGTCGTTCCGGTCGCTCCGGTTGCAACGGACGCAGTCGTAGGTACGCGCTCGTTGCACATGTCTGAATCAGCCTTCCCCCCGTCCTCCCTAGGCGAAAGTCAACGTGGCGACATCGTTTGACATCACGTACCAGAGGTAACGCTGCGATGTCAAACGTTGGTTTGGTTACGACTTGCCCCAACCGCAAATCTAAGAACGCCCGAAAAGGTCTGCGTTTCGTCGTCCTCGGAACCCGAACACGACTCCGAAGCGCTGCTATCGTCCACATCGCACGTTGGAGTGGCGTCATAGGAAATCATCCCCAGGTCTTCTGTCCGCCGAAGAATTTCAACCTCGTCAGGTCCTCGAGCGTAGAGAACTCCGCCATGATCGAAGCTCGAATGACAAAAAAGTTCGGCCGATGCGGCTACCTCGGGATCACTGCGCGGCGGAACGTCGTCCAACGCCATTGGCCCGAGATCCTTTTGATAAGTGTGCGATGGCCAATGAGAGTGGTTTCGTTTTCGGATGGATCCGACGTTTGGCGGCCTTCAATTACAATTTTATTGAAGAAATATTCACCGCATGACTATACGTTTTGGTTTTTAGGGATTCTTAGAGAGTCTAAATTCAGCTGCCATCATCAAAACACGAACTCAAAAACCACTTGAGTGCCCCTTTAATCGTTCACGATACGGCTTATCTTTAAAACCGAAGTTCGCACAAAAAAGCTTTTCCCATCTACTTTCTATAGTAGGTTACAAGTCAAGAAGGTAGCGGCAAATGCCCCTCAAAGGGAATCATATATCCCTCCGCCACCTCCGCATCCAATAGCGTCCCATCGTTTCCGTGACGTCGCGGGCAACGCGCGAGGAGGGTCTTGCCTTTCTGTACATATTTGCTTTATCTTTCGACTTTGACTTAGCATTGTGGAAGCCACGAGAGGGGGATTAGAGTCTTCCCCTTCCGGTGGAAACAAAGACGACTTTCGGGGATTAGCGTCCCCCTCCGATTGATACAAAGGCTGCTTTCAGGGGCTCGGTTCCCTCTCCGATGAATACAAAGGTCGCTTTCTTAAAACGTGGGGGTCGGAGACAAGTTGCCACCACTCTGTGGCCATTGAAGCGGAACAAGGAGCGTTTCCAGTGAACTCTTCTTTCGATTGCGGAGCGATTTGAAACCGGCGCACCACGCTTGTGGGAGGAGCTTCTCCTACCTTCTAAACTTGTAACCGACTATAGTGACTCTTTCTGCTTCATACCAAGGCGCTCCTATCTAGTGTTCCGGCAGGTGGTAGAGGTTATTTCGAAAAACGCGAATTATTGCAGTAGGCATCAATCGTTTTGTTAGCACCAGCGCAAAAAAAAAAAAAAAAATATTAATAATAATAAAAAAATAAAGGTCTGCCACTAGTCTGGGGAAAAAGGGCGGGGACTAGGGGGATTGCTAACTTTAGCAAGACGCCCGCTTCCCCCATCCCCCCCCCCCCCCCCCCCGCCCCGCTCCTCTTCACCCTCCTTGTACAATACATACTGCCTCCGTACTCCTTTGCTTCAGCAGAAGAAACTTTCGAGCTCTGTTTTCCGGCAAGTGGCACCGATCTTTATGTTCCTTTTTCTTTTTTTTTATGTTGTGGATTAAAGTGCACTCACAAAAGCCCGCCCCCCTTTTTTTTTTCTTCTCGCGGTCGCAGTTTGCACGCGCACATTTTGACACGCGAAGTCCCATGGCCCATTTTGTAAGGTTACAGCTCAAGGTTTTTTTTTTGTTTTTTTTTTCTTTAAACCGGACAACTTAGCAGGATTTTGCTCTGCAAAACCAACGGGAACGAATGTGGATAGTGCCAAGCCGTGTTTTTTATACTCATTTCGACACGAAATTCTGGGCACTCCTTTGAAGATTTAGTAGGGTAGTCTGGTGCACGTCACGTGACCTAGGTTCGGAATTTGCGTTCAGAAGAAAGAAGAACAGAGCTTGCCTGTACAAGCAGCGTCTAGAGAAAAATAAATGTTGCAATTCAAATGCTCTTTTATTTAGTTCTCTCATTTGAGATACTTTTCTTCTCTTATATCTTTGCGCGTTGTTAAAAATCAGTTTTTTCTTTTTGGTAGCTTTAGGTTTTATCGTTTTGTTCACAAGCAGAAGTCGCGCACTCGCTCACTTCTGAGAGAAAAAAAAATGTATCGCAAACAACTAAACTAAAAACAAAACAAAAACTTTAGGCTTTCTAAGATTCCTTTTTTGCTATAAAAGTCACTCGGTCAACCTCCCAAAACCACTCTTCATTTTTGCTGTCGAAACAACTCCCGCTGCTCGTTCTTGGCCTGCGCCCATGAGAGGTAAGCTTCCCATTTTAAGTCTGCAACTCAGTCATTATTTTGAATATACTAATTAAAATTGCAGTATTGTTCGCTTATGACGATGTACATACAACAGTGGGAGCATATTCCGTCGCCCCGTTTTCTAAAACACAATTTTAAAATTAAGGTTTGCTTATTGCTATAATTTAGCGCTGCATGAAGTTCTCATCTGCAGCGTAAATACATGTAGCTCCCACGGATGGCTCACAAGCATCTCGCTCTTTAAGTGTTTATACGCACCACTTATGTTTTATTGCGGGAGGTTTTTCGGCAAAAATGCCCCATCTACAGCACGCCAGCTGCACAGGTCTCTTCTTTTTCCTACTTACAACACCCTTTAAACCAAAAATTCAGTAGCCATTTCCCCTTAGTGTTCATTTATTTGGTATACGATTATATTACGATTGAGAAAAGATAGCCTCCTTATTTGTGTCACCTTGAACTCGACAAACCATAAAATTTGCGCGATGCTTCCGTCTCTAAAAATTCCTCGATATCTATAGCTAAAAAAACAGATTGCGCTCTGATTGACACCCACCAGTCGGTGCTCGCAGCACTTAAAACTCCTAGATTCTAAGCGCGTTTTTTAAAACCTCTTAATAACTCCAGAGTTCAAATACGCTTGACAAATGCATCGAAGAAATAATAAACCTTGTGTTGATTGTAGTCATTAACGGTTTCGATCAGCCAGGCAATGATGTCTGTGGTTGCGCAAGCTAATATCTGTTATGATTTGTTTAGATTTGGTGTGCCTAGGATTTGTTACGCCTGTTGTGATTCTACCGTGCGGTGCTTGCGCAGGCACACACAGCATGCGCCTAGCTCATTCACAATACATTGTTTGCCTCTCCGAGTTTATAGATATAGCTTTGGGTCTGCCCTAAAGAAGGGCTTCCGCGAGACATGAGGCACAGCTGCACGCACCCGCTTTGTTTGGGTCGATCGTGTCACTTGAGCATGTCGTCCGGGCGTGTCGGCTTCTCACGGATCTCAGCCATGTAACACATAGTTTGTAGGTTGCGGAAGGAAACTTTAGGTGCGCACCCAATAACCTTATTTTCTAAAATTGCAGGATGGCACAAGTCTCTTCCCACGCATGGATGCACACCCAGTGTGTAAATCCTTTACTGGTTGTCACAACCTTAGAGGATGTGACCCGGGAGTATGTATATAGCTCCAAATATAGGCCACCCTCATCAACAGAACCGTGGGTGAAGTACTACGTGTGCCTTGCATGTCGCCGACAAAAGGACAAGAACAGTATAAGGAACTAGCCGTTACCTAGGATGATGGTGCTAGAGTCCGGCGCGGTGTTCGACATGAAAACAACTCCTCACATCTGTATCCCCTTGGAGCCATGCCAGGTAGGTGAATATTATGAAACATTTTCTTTTTTAGATCGCAGCTTTTAGGCGCCAGTTTCCCGGTTTCGCGGCATCGGCGTAACCGATTAGGTCTTAACACATCCATCGAGCCAGTACATCCCCCGAGCCATTACATCCATCGATGGATGTAATCACACGATGGATGAACTGGCTCGTTGGATGTGTTGACATGTGTATGGATGTAGCTGCTCGATGAATGTAGTTACTCGGTGGATGTAATTGCTCGTCCTTTCTGTTATTACGGCTAGCGTGCCATTACACCCATCGTACTAGTACATTCATAGAAGCCAAGATGGCCGCCATGGTACTTTTTTCGTTATTCACATTCTTATTGGTTCGGGTGCCCCAGGGAACAAACGGTAAGCCCCAGAATGGTTAGTGTATCAAAATTAAATTCTGTAGGCCTCCAGAATATCTTTTTTCTCGTTTCAATTCAATTTTCAATGTATCTTTATTCACTCCAGTTTGGAGAAGGAGACAGGGAAAAAAGCTACATTGCGTAGCTGGACAGGCATCTTAGCAAACACTTGCAAAAACATTACATGACATCATCAATCATGATGTTTCACAAAGCGAACTAAAAGTATGATTATACGTACCGTCCTAATCCTTTATTAAATCTGTTGATATTTACTTAATTTTGAGGATGAAAAAGCAGTAATTAATGTTTGATCAGTGTGAAAACAACAGACAACGAGCCGACGATGCGCGTTCGACTTTGGAGACGCCAAGGGCCGCAAAAAGTGCACTACGCACAAAGGGCCCCTTCCCTCGCTTTTGTACATTTAACTCTTTAAACTACTGCGAACTATTGAAAAATACGTGTCTTGTGTGCTGTCTAAAACGGCTTTTAAGATAAGGCTGTCAATTAGACGCCGAGAAATATAAAAATCCTGTATCGAAAAAAAATCCGTGAAGAAACTATTTACGTTCGATGAAACGGCGTTTGACGACATGATAATCAATAAAACGGCATTCGGTGAAACAGCTTCGATTATACAGCATAGTTAAACGAAGAAAAAACCTGCGTGTTTGATGGATATAATGGCACGTTTTTGGACGAAGCTGCTTGATGGATGTAATCACACGATGGATGAAACGGCAGGATGGATGTAATCCCGTACGAAAATGTCAGATATGTCCCAGATATATTTTAAATACGCCCAGATATGATAATATAAGTAGTCAGATCGGGAAATATACCGCTATATATGGGAGCAGATACGCCCAGATATTGCCATATAAGTGGGCAAATACTGCTAGATGCGGCCGTATAAGTGCGTTAATACGGCCATATCACGCCAGATACGCGTGCAAATATTGCCCCTGATAATGATATATGGGCCCGTTTCGGTCGTGCAAGCAATAACTCATATGTACTCGCCAAGAAACTAGTTTATTGATCTATAGTGCATGAGTCTCATATAGTTGGTAAATTATTGCTGAAATTGTTAAAGTGAAGTTATTCCAGGTATTTGGACCAATTAACCAATTGTGCATTTTGAAGATTGAAAGACAAATGAAATTTGGTTGTATGTTTGACGTGTGACATTATGACGAAGTGCTTATAAGATCGGAAAGCGAGTTAATCAAATAATGAATTTGAGATCGCAGCTCTTAGGCGCCCGTATCCGAGTCAAGCTGTTTCGGCGTCGCCATCGAGTAACCGCCCCGCTAAATTTAGCGAGAAATTGAATTGGTACTTATGTCACTTGACGAACATTTTCCCGCTAAATCTAGCAGTGAAACTAATTTTGTTCGTGTTTCCCCGCTAAATTGAGTGGGGAAACATGAACCGTTAGCTTACTGAAGATGCAAGACGCTACTTCGTCGTCCCGAATCCTTTTTCCTTCGAACGCCTGCGAAGCCGTTGCGCGCGCCTTACGCAGCATCTTTCAAAAACCGTTCGCGCAGCAACGTAACCATCCGCTTGCGAGCGTCTGCGATTCATGGTGTGTTGAAAGTCGCAAGATGAGCTGTCCGTGGTGTATTTTATGTGCAACTCTTTCGTAAAAAAATTTGAAATTTAAAAACGCGAATCTAACAGTGTACACATAATTTTAAATTTATTGGTAAAAATATATATAAATATTTATTTATTTATTTATTTGTGGACATCGTGCGCAATAAAATGGTCGCGCTTATTTCTTCATTTTATATTATGATGTGGGTTATACGGCGTAAAACATTGTATCTTCAAACTCGCATCGTTTTGGGTCACTTTCGAGATAGACAGCTTCTTTGGAAGTTCAAAAGTTGGTCTTCATAGAGCTGTATGTTCACTCGGTATTGACAGCAGGGTAGACGCTATGCATGTTTCAGGCCAATCGTGTCTCCGGTTAGGGTCACGTGACTACAGTCTAGAAGCTGGTGATAAGGCAGAACACGGCACCTGCCTCGAGCCCAAGGCCACACGTAGCATTCACTGCACTATCAACCTTGGGTACAAGCGACAACCCGCGCGTTGATGCCCCGTAAGATTAGGCTTTTGTTCGTGGACTTCCGTTTTGGCCTTTCTTTCTCTCCTTTTCTCTCTCTCTCTCCCTAAGCTGAAAGCGTGGTGACGAGCCTTGACGGATGACACATTAGCCGCTGGCAATCTCGGAAAAAAAAAAAGAAAAAAAAAGAATGCGTTGATCCGGATCTAAAATTCTAGTTCGGTGTTTTTCCCCGCGTGGCTGCTGCGGATTTCTGCTTCTGCAAGCGATTTCTTCAAAGAAGCCCAAGAATTTTTGTGATGCGTTTATGTTCGGTTATAGAAATGACAGCTTGTGCTACATCTTGTTGAATCGTCACGGACAACTTCCTTCTCGTTTTTGTGTTTGAGTGGTGATTCCGCCGTGGCCGTGTCGACATCTATCTCGGATTACCTTTCAAGTCTCGTCTCGTCAACGTAAGTGCGCTGCAACCTACTTCGCGACAATAGATCGTTTTCCTAAAGGTACTCTTCCAGATTACCTCTAGAATTAGGCCGTGTCTATCTCCTGGCAGCCGGGAGAATAATTGTGCAGAATGTTTCGGCATTGGCGCGATTGCGCTACGAGCAGAAAGTTACGATATCCCGCCGACAAAGTTTTGACGTGTCGCCAAAAAGAACAACAACAACAAAAAATCTTAATTGCGCGTTCTAAAATTTGACGATTTTGTAAAATTACGATTTTGCGAAATACTGGTAAACAACGCTAGGTTACCGTCATAATCTAAACCCTGGGATAAGGATAAATCAAATAACGTACAACTCTCATTGACTCAGGGTTTATATTATGATGTTTCCTAACCGGCTTGCCTACATACTTTCGCTTCTTGCAAAGGTTACCGTCTCGCAGGCGGCACAAACCAATCCCCTGACGGCGGCGTCTCGGCTAGCTTGCACACGGGGCCGCAGCCGCTCGATCGCCGGGTTCGCGGCGCGACAATCGCTCGAAGCGGGGAAACGGCGTTATGTAACGAAAGGCAAAGGGCATCTACACCACTAATGGGCAAAAGCCGATGCAAAGGCGTGCGCGAACGTAAACAACAGTAGAAAAGTGCAGTTGCTCGCCGCTATGAGATGCGTGCCGCAAACTCGGTAATCCGCGGACGTATCCCTCTCCTGCCGCTCGTACTTTCTCTAACTTGACGAACGTTCTGTCTCGCGGTTCATGCCGACGAAACGTTCGGACGATCGTCGGGATACCGGATCATTGCTACAGCCGAGCGCGGCACAATTTACCATTGCTCTCGCTGTGCAGGGTCGAAGAGTCAACCACCAGCATGGTGGATACCGGTCTTCGACGTCATGATGTGACGTACGTGCAATGACTGCATACCGGGTGTTTTTTTTTTTTATTCTTGCAGATTTGTTTTAAAAGAAGCCGTGAGAACTACACTTATGCGGTTTGTGCGAGTGAGTTATACGATGGACATTGTAAAGTTTGCTAATCTTTGCGATAAGTCGACTTATTAATTAAAATTCACTAATTTACTTTTAATTAGTGGAAATAGACATATGGTTTCAATTAGAAACTTGCTGACCGTCGTCCAAAACCCATAAATCAGTAATTTTTAGAAAGACTTTGAGCGCGTGCGAAGCGCAGTTGTGCGCTCAAGTTACCACTCGTGGACCGCTGTGGCTAGATAAGAGACGGAGAAATTGCGCGGGCGCCTGACCGAAACCGCTAGCCTTACCTGCTCCACGAGTGGTAACTTTCTCACGTGCTGAAATTCTTTTTGAAAATGACTGATTTTGGACGACGTTCAGCAAGTTTCTAATTGGAACCATATGTCTATTTTCACTAATTTCAAAATTAAGTAGTGAATTTGAAATCATTAGCCGACTTATTGCAAAGATTAGCCACCCACATAATGTCCCGCTGGGCACTCACTCGCACAAACCGCATGAGTGTAGCTTTCATGGCTTTTTTTTAACAAATCTACAAGAATAAAAAAAAAAACACCCTGAATATCAGGGTTGCCTTACCTGATTGGGACATATCTGCCCTGATATGGGAGGCGATACACCCTTATCTAACAGACCCTGATATGGATATATAAAAAATTGGGCAGATCTGGCTTGATAAGGCTTATATAAACTGATTTACTTGATATGTCCAGATCTGCCCAATTTTTTATATAACCATATCTATTTTTTTTATATAAGTCCAGATATGCCATTTTCGTAAGGGATGACACGCTTTTGGACGAAGTTGCTCGATGGATCTGATGGTGCGGTGGATGTAATGGCACGATGGATGTAATTGCTTGATGGATGTAATGGCACGTTGGATGAACTAGCCAAAAATGTATGTAATGGCACTATGAATGTGCTGGCACCATGGATGTACTGTCACGATGGATGAAGTAGCACGAAATAGGACGTAATTGTTCAGTGGATGTATTGGCACAATGGATACGTTGGCCCCAAGCCGGCGCTAAATTTAGCGGGAAATTGAATTGGTGTTGTAGTCACGTGACGTCAATTTTTCCGCTAAAATTAGTGGGGAAAATGACGTCGTATAAATTTGTCACGTCGCCCATGAACAGATTCAGTTTCTCCGCCAGATTTAGCGGGAGACTTGACGCCCCGTGACATTAAGACCAATCTAGTTTCCCGGTTAAATTTAGCGGGGAAAACGACGTCGTGACTTTGTGTCACGTCACCCAGGAACAAACTTAGTTTTCCCGCTAGATTGAGTGGGAAAACTGACGCCACGTGACCTCAACATCAATCTGAATTGTAGAGAGGAGGAGGAGGGGCATACCCTACCCTCCTTCTCGAAAACTGCGCTCTAATTTCTCGTTACAGAGATTTGTAAACGTCTTAAATTGTTAGAGACAAAGCTAGCGCTCCGCAATATAACCCTAATATTGTGAAAACTATTATTTTTTATGTTTTCTGCTTTCTAGTGCTCTAGTTTGACGGGTTTTTCTTTTTAATTTCCTTGCTCCATTTTGCAAACTGGAATGATAATAATACGAGCCCTTTAGAAAACTACTGATATTTGCAGGTTTCAACAGTAACATTGTCGATCCTAAGCCGATTTCCCACTTAAGTTTGGACACTTCACATCAATTTCGGGCGGAAGTATAGTATTCTCAATTTACTTATAGCTAACTGCTCTTTCCTTTGCAGCTGGTGGCGAAACACCACGAAAGGGATCACCGCCTGGCCATACCAGTCAGTACGGCAAAGCGGCCGCGCGAAGCCTATGAGAACATGCAGGCGGACTTGGCCGGATCTTTCAGCGCCAACAGTGTGAACGAGCAGCGAGAAATAGAGAGGCATTTGCCGCCCTACAAGTGAGTCACGTTCAGTGGCGTACCAACTTGTTCTTGAGTGGGGGGGGGGGGGGGGCAAACCAAATCCCCCCCCCCACAAGCCGGGGGGTGGTGCCCTCGGTATCCATTGGGTGCCGCCGGCCAGTGCTTGCCCTGCCCAGTGGCGGCTGTTTCGGGGGGGGGCAAGACACATGCCTTGCCCCCCCCCCTCTCTAAGAACTGGGGGGGGGCAAGCGCCCCCCCCCCCAGTTCTCAGAGAGGTCCCATGGTCACGCCCATGGTCACGTTCGTTTCGAATAGTAATACATGGCTTGCATTGGCGTCACACCAGCCGCCATTGCTCCGAACCATGCTCCGGTGCCCATACCTTCTGCAGCATGCATTTGGCACTATCGAATTTCTTTTTCCCGGCAAGCCTATAGACCTTTTTCGCATAACCTCAAACCAGCCAGTAACTGGCGTACCCTCGACCTGGTGCATTTTTGGATTGCCCGCTGACACAGGGTATGCAACCGCCAAGGGTATGGGCGAAAAGGCTTAAAAACGGACGTCGTGCATGAGGTAGTTCCGAGTGCTCCTTTTTACCGTGCTGCAATTTTCGAAAATCTACGGTTGTCTGGCTACCACTGCGTGGTCGTCGGATGGATAAATAATTTAAAAAAGCATAAGAACAATAGCAGAAAGTGTGCCATGAGCACAAGAAGCTGCAGCGCGAGTGTGGCTGCAATGTTATCAAGCTTCGCATTTTCCCCAAGAATCCTTATTTATGAAGTCAGTCGATTGCGAGCTTGAATCGCGAGAGATTTGTTTCAGACTCAACGTCACGTTTAAGGATCACGACCACTTCGTCTACGACAAGAGGACCGATTTTAATTCCCAGTGCAGGTGGTCCAATTAGGTTATCACTGCAAGCCCCATGGTATGTGACAGGTTTGAAAAGTCTACATGCCACCACTCAAGATGGAGCTATCAAATGCCGAGAGCTTACCTGCATAGACTACATTTAACTGCTCATATATACTTCGCTGTGTAAACTCAATCAAAACACCCCACCGTCTTCGTTGTCGTTTTCTCGAGGAGGCAAGGTGATGGCCTGTGAGTAGCCAGCTGGATTCAACCGGGGGGGATCGGTGGCCAAGTGGGCTGAAGCGCACACCCAGCTCGACGCGCGTGGAGCGAAAGCTCGCGCTGCAGAACCCAGGGATCCTGGGTTCGAGCCCCACCCCTGCCCGTTTCGATCTGGTTGAGCATCGTACCGGCGTGCGGTCGTGTATCACTACTGCGTGAGCACGTTAAAGACCCCAGGTTAGCAGTCGTACTGCACTGGCAAAATTGCTCATCTACAGTGTAAACCAGTGTCGCCCCTACTGGCAGACCAACCTGACGCTGTATAAATCACTAAAAACGTCCAATTCGATTTTTGGATTCAACCGGACAAGCTCCAACCAAGTTATTGCAGCCCACCATAGCCAAGTCTAGCCAAGTTCCCCCCATACCCACACCGTTGCCTACCCAGATAGCTGTGCTGCCAGAACTAGCCGGTATTTCTTTTTCTAAACCGCTAGACGGCGTCGTCGGCGCCGCAATTCTCAAGATGGCGGCGCCGTTAAAGAAAAGGTCTATAGCCGAGAAAAACTAATTCGATGGTGCGATATGCATGTCGCAGAAGATACGGGCACAGAAATGGTACGAAGCAATGGCGACCATCTTGGCCGAGGGGGGAGGACGAGCGGCGGCCAGCAGCAGCAGCAGCTTGGTTGTGAGGGTGGACGATGACTGACCGGGCGGCGTGCGCGCCACGGCGTTTATTCGCGCGGTGATCAATGTTGCCCGCCGAGCCTGGCGGCCACAGACGGGCGGACTGGAGGGGGCGCTACCAACTGGTCACATCCCTCCCCCCCAGTTTGTTTTTCTAAGAAAAAACAAAATAAAAGAATAACCGATGCACACGGCCGACACCGGCTCGGCGTCTGGTCGTGCCAAGTCCTGGCCGGTCTACGACGAAGGCTACCCCGGCGAGTAACGGTCTGGTGGCCTTCGCTGCCGCGTACTCCGCCTGGTCGCTGGTGTAGACGGGCCAGGTGTGGCAACGCCGGGCGCTGCCTGTAGCGGTCGTGCTCCACCCGGTGGAGCCGCAGGGACCGGATTTGTGGGTGGCACCGGTCCAACTGGTGCCACAGGACTTGAGACTCTTGTCGCCTCCGTGGTGGTTGGCAATCCACTGGCCGCGACTGGTGCTGTCGTTGGTCCCCCTGCAGGCTGGTCCTCTGAAGCGACGGCCGAGGGTACAAGCCCGGTCCCGAGGCGAGGCCTGACATGGTCGGCGTGCCGGTGCCAGGTGGTCTCGTCGGGCATGCGGACGAGTAGCGACGAGGCGCTCGCTGGCGAAACCACATGTCCGGCAGACCAGGGTGGGCCAGGACGGAAGTTCCTGGCGTAGACCGACGCTCCCGGCTCCGGCAAAGGCCCGGGACGGCACCCTCGGTCAGCAGCCACCTTCTGCTTCAGCTGCTTCAGGAGCGCCGTGGACCGGAGGTCTGGATGCAAGACGTCCAAGGGTGTCTTGACCATCCGGCCCAGCAGAAGCTCGCAGGGGGCACGGCCAGTGACCTCATGGGGTGTGGTCCGGTACTGGAACAGTACCCGGGCCACCTGCGTCCGGAAATCCCCGGGCTGGCTCTTCTTGAGCTGTACCACCCGCTCGGCTGCACCATTGGAAGCGGGGTGGTACGGCGGAACCAGCATCCGGCGGATTCCATTCTTCTGCAGCCAGTCCAGGTACTCGGCGCTGGCGAAAGCGGGACCATTGTCGGACACAATGATGTCCGTCAATCCCTGCGCCGCGAAGACCTGCCGCAGCGCTGCAATGGTCGCGCTTGCCGATGGAGTGGTGACTGGCAGTGCCTCCACCCACTTGGAGAAGGCGTCCACTACCACCAGGAAGTAGTGGCCCTTGAAGGGTCCCGCAAAGTCCACGTGCAGGCGGGACCAGGGCCTCTGTGGGAACGGCCAGGGGGTGATCTCCACGCGACGCGAGGCTCGCTGGTTCTCCTGGCAGACCTGGCAGCCTTGCACCTGGTGCGCGATGTCCTGGTCCAGGCCAGGCCACCAAACGTGCGACCGTGCCACCATCTTGGTCTTTTCCACGCCAGGGTGCCCCGCGTGCAGCAACTGCAGGACCTTGGCCCGGAGACTTTGTGGAATCACCACCCTGGAACCCCACAGCAGGCAGCCCTGCTCCAAGCTCAGCTCAGCGGCCTTGTGGCTGTAGGCCTGGTGACGCAGCTCCTCCCCTCGGGACACCGCCTTGACCCCCTGCGACAGGACCGGGTCCCGGCTGGTCGCCTGCGCCACCGCAGTCCTGGTGAGCACCCCCGGGTAGGCCCGCTCCAGCAGGAAAACGTCAGCTGGCTCTGGAACGGCAGCAGGCACCTCCGGCAGGGGCAGGCGGCTCAGGGCGTCGGCAGGTCCCAGGTCCTTCCCAGGGCGGTAGACCAGCTTATAGCTGTAGGCCGCCAGCGTCAAGGCCCAGCGTACCACACGAGGCGATGCTTGCACTGGGACAGCCTTGTCAGGTCCCAGCAGCCCCAGCAGCGGCTTGTGGTCTGTGATCGCCTCGAATTTCCGGCCCCACAGGTACTGGTGGAAGCGCTCAACCCCGAACATGAGGGCCAAGCCCTCCTTGTCGAGCTGGCTGTAGCGTTGCTCTGCCGCATGGAGACGACGAGAAGCAAACGCCACAGGGCGTTCCTGACCATCCTGACCCCGGTGCGACAGGACGGCTCCTACCCCGTACGGCGACGCATCTACGGTGAGGACTACAGGCTTGGCCGGATGGAAGTGCACCAGCACTGGAGCCTTGATGACCAACTCCTTGCTGTGCTGGAAGGCCAAGTCCTGCTCCTTCTTCCAGGCCCACTGCTGACCATCACGCAGCAGACGATGCAGCGGCTCTAGATGCGTCGACAGGTTGGGCAGGAACCTCCGGTAGAAGTTGATGAGGCCGAGGTAGCTCTGAAGCTCCTTCTTGCTCTTGGGCTTCGGCGCCTTGAGCACGGCCTCAATCTTGCGGGGTGCCGGGGCCAGGCCAGCCTGGGAGATGATGTGTCCCAGGTACTCCACACTGGGGGTCAGGAACACGCACTTGTCCAGCCTCAGCTTGAGACCGGCGTCCTGCAATCGTGCCAGGACTTTGCGCAGGTTCTGCAGGTGGTCCCCGTCGTCTGTACCGGTAACCAGGATGTCGTCCAAGTACACCGCCACATGCCTCATGCCCCTGAAGAGGTTGTCCATCTCCCTCTGGAAGATGGCTGGGGCTGAGGCCACGCCGAACGGTAGGCGCGTGTACTGGAAGAGTCCCATGGTAGTCGAAATGGTGACATACTTCCGGGCGGCATCCTGGAGCACCAGCTGCTGATAGGCATCTCGAAGGTTGAGCTTGGAGAGCTTCTGTCCCCCGGACAGAGCCGACCAGAGATCTTCTATCCGAGGCAGCGGGTACTTCTCGACGGTAGCGACGGGGTTGATGGTGACCTTGAAGTCCCCGCAGATCCTGACGCGGCCGTCTCGCTTGAGGACTGGAACAATCGGTGCGGCCCACTCTGAAGTCTTGACGGGCACCAGGATTCCCTCTCGCTGCAGCCGTTGCAGCTCCTGGGTGACCCCGTCCTTCAGGGCGAACGGCAGCGGACGCGGCTTGAAGAACCGAGGCCGGGCTCCCTCGGGAACGTGGATGCCGACCGTCGTGCCGGCGAAGGTGCCCACCCCCGGCTGGAACAGGGACTGGAAGTCTGTCAGGAGGCTCGGGACGTCCTTCACTACGTGCAGCGCAGCTTCCTGGTACTCCGGCAGCCGAACACCCAGCGAGTGAATCCAGTTCCGGCCCAGCAGCGTCGGCGACGACCCCTTGGTTAGATAAAGGGGAAGGATTGCCTCCCTGTCGCCAAGGCGAACCCTGACTTGGGCCCGACCCTGGACCTGGGAAAGCTGCCCGGAGTAGCTGCGCAGCATGACGTCCGACGCCTCGATGGACACGCCAGGGAAAGTCCGCTTGAACAGCTTCCCGGCCATGACCGACACGCTGGCCCCTCTGTCCAGCTCCATGGTGATGGGTGCCCACAGATTTTGACAGACACCAAGTAAGGTGGCACAGACGACGAAATTTTATTTGTATGCCACACGTCGAAAATCTGGGGCTCCTCGGTCACGACGTGGACCCTGGCTGAAGAGGGACCCGGGCCTGGCGCCGCTCGTCCCCGCCGCGTTCTCTTGCGACGGCCACCCTGGCCGCGGGCTTGGCTGGAACCAGGGCTTGAACCAGGCTGCTGCTGCTGCTGGCCGCCGCTCGTCCTCCCCCCTCGGCAGACACGTGCGAGGTGCCCAGTTCTCCCGCACGTAAAGCATTGTGCTTGGGCGAACTGGCACTGTGAAGGGGAGTGGGCAGCACCGCAGCGGCTGCAGGCACCGCTCCTCGTCGCCATCTTGTTCACCGCCGCTTCCGCTGCTTCCGTCGACGGTGAGCCGGCCGCACGCGCAATCTCGCTGGCGTCCTTAGCTGCGGCTTCCATCGCCTGCGCTGCCTTCACCGCGTCGTCCAGCGAGGGGTCGGGGAGCTCCAGGAGTCGCGTCTGCATGGCGGGGTTGTTGATGCCGCAGACGAACCGGTCCCGGAGTAGCGAGTCCAACTGGTCGCCGAAGGCGCAGGTGTTCGCTAACCCTCGTAGCGCAGCGACGAACTGCCCGAGGGTCTCCCCGTCCCGGCGGCTCCGGTTGTTGAAGCGGAACCGCTCCATAAGCGTGGACGGCGCCGGGCTGAAGTGCGAGCGCAGCGTGGCGAGCAGCTCACCCAGCGTTTTGACGTGCGGCGTGGCCGGCTTGAGAAGGTCGAGCAGGAGGCTGAAGACGCGGGTCCCGCAGCTGGCCAAGAAGATGTCCCGTTGTTTCGCCTCGGGCGTGTCGTTCGCCCGGAAGAACACGTGGACTTGTTCTTCGTAGACAGGCCAGGCGGACCCATCTCCCTCGAACGGCTCGAGCCTCCCGTACAGCGGCATGGCGACAGGAGCGGGTGGCGGTGGTCCGACTCTCTCGGCGGCGTGGGCCGAACCGTGCACGTTGTCAGCCTCCAGTGTCACGGTTCCTCGTCGCCAGTGTCACGATCCTTCTAGAACGTGGACGAAGGGGGCCGAAGCACCCGCCGAGAGAAGACGACTCGCAGCCTGGTTGTGAGGGTGGACGATGACTGACCGGGCGGCGTGCGTGCCACGGCGTTTTTTCGCGCGGTGATCAATGTTGCCCGCCGAGCCTGGCGGCCACAGACGGGCGGACTGGAGGGGGCGCTACCAACTGGTCACAGGTACTGTGCCATATGACTTCACGTACAAGGCAAGAATAGCGTCTAGTAGAATTAACTATAGTATAGCACCCATTAACAATACAGTGGCCCGCCCTTATGCATCGAGTTGAAATTGGTTTACAAATAGTATGTCTTGGAATAAACATGTTGATTATCTTTCGTCTAAACTGTCAAAACAGTGGGGTTGCTAACGAAGTTTAAATCATTGTTACCTCGTTGTGTTAAGCGCCAACTTTACAATGCTTTGGTATACTCCCAACTTAATTATTGTCATCTAGTTTGGGGAAATACAACAAAAACAAATATAAATAAACTACATATTTTACAAAAGAAAGCTGTGCGTGCTATTGCCAATGTTTCATACTATGATCATACTGAACACTTGTCCTCATTGTTTAATATAAAACCAATTTCAAATATTTACAAGTCCCGACTTCTTGTGGCGTACAAGAAGTCTACGCAGTTTAAAAATAAAGTTTTTGAGGAATTATGTAGCCTAGTCCTTTTCACTTCCTCATATCAACTCCGCCCTAAAGAAAAATGGTTTGTTTCACCATCACATACATTATATTATAACCACACGCTAAATTACCAATTAACTACTTTATTAAATGAATTATTTTTAAAAGGTGTTGATATACATGCAATGACGCTGGCAGAGGTACGAGCATTATTTTAGGGTTGTTTTCTTAGGTACGGCTAAGGCATACGAGTCACTGTACCATTGTATACCACAATGAATGTATTAATTTCATTTTTTCTCTTGTTTGTGTTTGATCTGTGGTCTCTACATTTAAAATAGTGTTTTTCTCTCAATGTAGCTATTTTGTTTGTTTTTGAAATTGCTTACGAATCGCCTGCTGTAAAGGGGGCCAGGACCTCCGTCAAGCTGCTGTAGCAGCTTTTTGTCTTGGTCCCCCCCCCCCCCCCCCCCCAGTTTCAGTGATGAAACAAAATAAAGATTTATTTATTATTTATTTAAGCAAAAATTATGGCAAATTTTTACGCGATTCTGGGGCAATTTCGTGAAACGTATTTGTCCGACTATTAGCACCGAACTGCCAGCCACACGTCCTTATTCTAAGTGTTCATCTTCATATTTTTCTTTAATCTCCCTCTTATTTCCCTCGGCCATATCATGCTGAATACGCTGGTTATCGTCCGATCACAGAAGCCAAGCAGCATCGGGACCCGTCAGGTAGGGAGACTACTTTTCGGCCCCTCTTTTCTACCCTTTAGTCAACGTGACTTCTCTCGAGCAATCAAACCTCGATTTTCAACTGATCACGTGACTTGTCTCGACCAATAAAAGTGCGTTTCAGACACGAAAATCAAGATGCTAGGCTAAGAAAGTTTACGTTAAAAAATAGTTTTGAAAGAGCTGCGGAAAGTGCATGCACAGCTTGCAGCGTTTTAGCACCGCTCGCACATTGCGAGCGGCACATTGCGAGCCGTACATTGCCCCCACCCCTCATCCCAGAGTTGCGGTACTATACAGATTCTAAAAAAAACGATCACTTATTTTTTTTTTTTTACAGGTCTGTGAAGTCTCAGTACTATCGCAAAATCAACAAGCGATACCCAACGCTACATGGAATAGGTGACCCGGGTTCAGTCTGGGCGGAGCTCATCCAGACTTGGGAGTCAAGGAACAACGTGAACTCCGATGACCGATACGTGCTGTTTGAGTAGGCACAACCCCCGTTCCTCATCCTTGCGTCGGCCCAGGACGTCCGGACCCTGCACGATTCAAGACACTGGGTGTGCGATGGCACTTTTGACTTTTGCCCACCTCAGTTCAGTCAACTTTATAGCATTCACGGCTTCAAAAGAGGAGAAGGACTTCCTCTTGTAGCGGGACTCCTGCCAGACATGACCCGGGCCACATATACGAAGTTTCTTGAGGTGGTACGCGCTGCCCTGATCTCGGCGTGCGGTGACGTCGGAGAACTCCGATTCGGACATTTTGACTTCGAAATGGTCGCCATCTCCACATTCGAAGTGACCTTTCCGTGGGCAGAGTCCAAGGGGTGTCTGTTCCACTTCGCCCGCTGCGTCATCCGCAAGGTGGCCCAACTAGGCTTGCGGGTGCGCAGATCTTTCATAACACTTGTAATTTGAAAATTGTGAAATCGCCCTTTGCCAGTTTTAAGCCTAATCTATAATATGCATTTAACCTTGATCCTGCAGGAACTCTATGGTGACACCCAAAGGCCAGCTTTCAGGCGCTGGGCTCGCAGGCTAGTGAGCCTCGCCCTCCTCCCGGAGCGTCTCGTGATGCCCCACTGGACTACATTCCTGAAAGGCCAGATGCCGATGACTGGAACCCCGAGGCTAGCGCAGCCATCACGGAGTTTAGTTCTTACTTCAAGCGCCAGTAGCTCGTTTCGCCAAGACAGGTGGCGCTTTGGAACCACTTCAAGGATGAAGACAACCTGCGCACCACAAATCACGCTGAAGGGTGGCACCGCTCGCTGAGCTCCCGTTTCCAGTGCCAGCCGAGGATGCCCCTCGGGAAATTCATGGAAGAATATCCACCACATGACACAGGTAAGCCTCTTTTTTATATCCACCAATTACGATGGGGGTTTGTAAACCGGGCCTCTAGGAGCCCTCAACCTTCAAAAATTGCCCCGGAACCCTCCCCGTCCCCAGCCTCCGCTCCCCGTAATAGTTAATAGGGAGTTTTCGTAGATCATTTTCGCGAGTCCCGGAACGCTCTCCTCAACTCGCCACGACTCCCGGAACTCCACAGTCGAGGCCATCGGCGCGCAGGCGCAGTAACGGCTTCTTCGTTGCGGAGGCCCCTGCGGAGGTGTAAATGCTGTCTGCGAAAACTCCCTATTGGCTGCGTTTAGATGGATGCGCCACTAGCGAATCGGATCGAGTTAGCACATCGAATCGGTCTCTTGTAAACGGCTCGATTCGCTAGCCCAGCACGTTGGATCGGCTCGGGTCCGATCCGCTGCGAGGGGGTGGTTTGAGAAAGTCGATCCAAATTGAGATCTGCATGTATACTCTAGCGAATCGAATCGAGTGGTAGGGCGAAAGATTACAGGAACTTTTTCCAAGCTGCCTGATAGGGAGGCTTTCGGGGACTGACTGGACACAACGCAACTCGCGTATGTTTTGACGTAAATATGGAAGTGACGCTGGAAAAATGCGCTACAAAACTAATTCAGTCATACATATTTAGGAAACTCTTTTATAGCTTGTTGTAAATGCTTGCGAAGAATGCTCACACCGTCAACGATGGGCCAGGTTGGCAGACTTTGTCACACATTCAAGTTAATAATAATAGACGTTCAAGTATATTCTTCAAACCATACACAATGCGAATGATATATCTTCGGGGCCATGAAAGACATACGTGTATCTCAATATGACAGCAATGACGATCGGAGCCGCGGCGCTTAAACCATGTCGAAAGCGAAAAAAAGAAATCTTTAATGTACGGTTGGGCGCTATGTTCCAGACGTCGATTAGCCACTGCTTCAGTAGCTTGCGAATCGGCAAGCCGGAAAAAAATGCACGGCTAGCTGTAACCTACGAAGCGGGCGCGGTAAATGTTCACATTAAACATTGCCATCAGGGAACGCCGGTGGCCGGCCGTTCGCACGCCTTGTTCCTCCGCCTGTTTTCCACCCCGTCGTGTGCGCATAGTCACAGAAAATTCCTTCATTCATAAACAGCACGTTTGAACAACGTGCGCGCACAGGGGTACAAAGCGATTACACAATCTAAACAAGGGAACCACGTGATTCCCACTTCCTGCGGCCCGTGGGAAGTATGTCACGAGGTGTCGCTACCGGTTCAAGCGATTTCATGTAAACGGAATGGTTGAAGTGGATTCGATATGCAAGCTCGATCCGATGCACTGCAGTCGCACCCGGAAACGTAACCATCGTCGTCTCGCGTCATGCTTCACCGTTTGGCACAGGCGCTCTGGGGGAAAGCATACCTGCTTCGACCGACATATTGGTGTTAATCTTCGCCGCTTCAGACCGGCGCGTCGCGGTGGAGCCCCTTGGTTTTCTCGGATGCTCAGAAATTTCGCAGATCTATTTTCAAACTTCGATATCTTCGAAAGTATATCTAAGTTGCCAAGTAGTCCTCTTCAGTTCGAAGCACGAATCAAATATGCGGCTGTTGGCTACGATATTCAAAGGTTTCAAATATTCGCACCAATCTAAAAAAAAGATTAGTAGTTGGGTACAAATATATAAAAAAACAAAATCTAACTATGCACTCTAAAAAAGGCCCGTGCCTTTACTTTCCCGCACAACACTTGGCGAACCAATCACCGCAACTTACGGAGGCAGCTCAGCGAATGACGATGCCGAAACATATGTGTAGACCAAAAAACGCACTCTGAGTTGTGACATTCTGCAATGCAAGTGTGACGTTTTGCATAGCTTAATGTCACACCTCAGACTGCGTTTTTTGGTCTAAACATATGTTTCGGCATCGTCATTCGCTGAGCTGCCTCCGTAAGTTGCGCTGATTGGTTCTCCGAGTGTTTTGCGGGAAAGTGGACGCACAGGCTTTTTTTAGAGTGTGGGTGCTCACGAAGCCCAAGAGACCAGCCCGCGGAACCCAGTTTGAAAACCACTGAATTAAGAAGTTAGGGGAGGACAATTTTCGTAGAATTGCTATATACGTGCGGCCGCCTGGCAATTATATCAATCTATCGATCAATGTTTATTAGAGTGTCCAGGAAAAACCATGGGGGCCTTAGTGCTGGCACACTTTAAAAAACAAATCGGAAAAAAGTAGGAGACAAAAGTGCAGGGGAGGAGCGCAGTCCACCAATCTGACAAAATAATAACAACAAATGTAAAGGCCAATCAATTTCCAGGCCAAAGCAAAAAAAAAAAATCGCCGAATCAGCGATAATAGTTGTGTAAACATATACGAGCACTACTCAATCGCGCTCCAGCATAAGGAGCTTACTAACACTGCGATCAAACGTTTCGCAGCACGAAATGATAACCTGGGAATTTCTGTGCAAGAGTACGAGATTTTTTGCAATATCAATATCGCGGCTTATAGCTCCTACGGTTTGCCTCAGCCACTCCGCATTCATTGCAAGCACGCTGGTAAGACATTGTTGCCCTGGAGCGTGGGGATGGAGGGGACAAACGCAATCCTCTGTACATTGATGACTGCCCGTAAAAAGCCCATTGTTTCACAGATATTATGAGCGAACTAAACGTTCATGGCATTTTTTTTTAATTGTTATAGGTGAGGATCCGGCAGCTTGAGAATGGAGCGGCACCAAATGCCACATGACCTAACTACGTGGCTAACAACGATGCCATCCGGACCCACAAGCAAAGCCTCCAAAGGCAGTGGATGAACCTGACCGCCGCTGTGAGAGGGGGAGGGGCGACCGCTGCCAGCATCCAGCAGCAGTTTGAACAGAATGTGAACATGTTTCTAGACGAAGTGTCATGGTTGCTGGGGCTCAACAGTTAAAGTTCTTGAACTGTGTTCTTTTTTATGCTATATTAGCATGTCTTTTGCATATGTTTTTTTCTTTTGTGTGTGTGCTGCTTTTCAAGTTTTTTTTTGTTTTTTTGTTACTTGTATAGTTCTGAGTATATATGTTACGCTAGCCTGTGTGGTACTATTCACGTCTTGCTTACACTCTAAGAAATGCCTGCGCGTCTACTTATCCGCAAAACACTCAAAGAACCAATCTCTGCCATCTAGAAAATCAGCTCAGCGAATGATGAGGCGAAACATCCGTTTAGACCTTAAAATGAAGTCTGCGCTGCGGCATTACGAAATGCAAAGCGTCATTCTTGCATTGCGTAATGCCACAGCGCATACTTAATTACGAGGTCTAAACAGATGCCTCATCATTGGCTGAGCTGATTTCCTAGATCGCAGAGATTGTCTCTGAGTGTTTTGCGGATAAATATAGCACGCAGGCAATTCTTAGAGCTGGGCGTAATTTCACGTAATTTTTCAAAGTATCCTGTATTGTTTAAAACCTCTCAGTTGGTATTTTTTATGCTTTAGGAACCTTTTTATACACCTGCTATGCTAATTCGCAGTTTTTTTATCCTAAGCATGTTTGTGTATTTTTATGTTTTTGACAAATAAACACATAAAAAAATCATACTGAAATGAAAACCAGTCGTTAATATTGTAAAGCCTTTTATGCGGCTCTTGGCATAAACAAAAAGATTACTGCATTAATTTTAGCTCTTCACGTAGTGAAGCGTAGTGTAAGGCGGGAGGCTGTGTTCTTCTCGCAGGTGGGCAGACGTGAGCACTCGACCCGCAGGTGGGCAAACGGGTGCACTATATAATTTTACCAAGGTAAGCACTATCACACAGAAGCTCGCCATTTTTACACTAACGCAAAAATACAAAGGGGGACGAAGCTAATCAAAAAGAAAACGGAATTTTTACCAATGAAAAATTCTGCTTTATACGCAAGCCGAGTTCTCTTCTCGAAACACGTGATTGAAACATAAAAAAAAAGAAAATAAACAAACTGTCGAGCGAGCTTTCACTTAATCAAATGCGATTACCAAAGTCACCTTGACGTTTTCTGTGATGTCATCAAGCTAGACTCCTGATATAACACCTGATACGTCACATCGGCACAGCCAACACCTTGAGCCGCTGCTGGGATGACCTTTTGCGTGAAGCTTTCTCCCTCGTGCTCCAATGTATACGCTTGATACCCGAGGTGAGCCAAAAAATGATTTCTTCGTTAAAGTGTAAGAGGATCCTTAGATAACCAACTAGTTGTACACAAGATGTTTGGGCAGATGCAGCGACCCCGCTTCCGTCCTTGGCACTCACAATATGTTTTTCAAAATTCAACTCGAAGAGTATGTTCTCCAGCTTAGTTCGTTAAAATGGTTAGAGCTTGCCAATAAAAAACCTTGTGGACTAACGACGCAGCTAACGACGCAGCAAGATAATCTCCACTATGGCGTTCGAGTTCGACACGTCCGACAATGCAATAGGTCACGCTTGCATTGCCTAATGTCCCAACTCAGACTGCATTTTTTGGTCTAAAATTATGTTTCGGCATCATCATTCGGTGAGTTGCCTCCCTAAGTTGCGGTGATTGGCTCTCCGAGTGTTGTGCGGGAAAGCAGACGCACGGGGTTTTTCTAGAGTGTACAGAGCGCTCGAAAAACTTGAGTGCGCTGTAACGAAAAACGAAACACTCACACAGCAACTCTAGCTTTAACCGGTTTCATAATCTCCACAACAGCACCTCGGTGAAACACAGAAATCAGTGAGCCCGTGCACAAAGCGTACAAACTCAGTACGACGTCCCTTGTTTTCTGATAGAACCGTGGATAATTTATTCCTATTTAAGTTCTCTTTTTACTCACCTCGCAATGTTTTTTTTTTTTTTTACATTTTATTGAAGCATCTTTGATTTCTGTTCCCCATTATGACATTCCGCCCCCAACTTCATAATCTTTCAGGATTGTCTTGTTAAAGTCGATACCTGAAAGTTAAGCCGGCGTCACACTGCTCATAAATCCTACAAGGACGGTCTGCATAGAGATTCGAACGCGAGTCACCGCGAGGTCCGTGCTTCGAATGCTGCAGGGCAATGAGTTGGAGAAGAAACATGGCACGCGGCATTCGAACCACGGATATCGCGGTGACTGATGTCTGGCAAACTGTTTATTGTAGGATGTATGAGTAGTGTGACCCCGGCTTTAGGGTATCAATTTAGAATTCCATGTCAGGTCTTCGGATCAAAAAGAAGCAAATCCCATTCCGTCTCCTCATTTGTTTTATATTCAAACGTTTGTTTAATAGACTTTTTCTTTGCAAATTACCTAGATCGGTCGCACATATAAAGTCGGAGTACACAGAAACTGTAGTGCGTGCGAAAGGCTTAGCTTCCCTCGTAGGTGTATTTCTGCACTTTTGTTTGGCCACCTCAACCACCACATATAGAGTGTACTCCAAGTTTATCTGTAGGATCATGGGAAGTTTCTTTTCTCCTTCTGTTGGAAGGGGTGGAGAAAAAAACTTCCGAGATTTTGCCTCTTTCATTTGACTGTGAGAGATTTATCAAGACGGAAGTAGTAGCACGCGACGACATGCTCGAAGATAGGCGCCGAGAAAAGGCAAGGACAAGAAGAGACGTGAACACTGGCAGACATGCAGCTCCTGACCGTGCGCGTGAAGACACTGCGTCAGTCTGCCTGGAGGGCAGACTGACGCAGTGTCTTCAATAGAAGAGGCTTCTATTGAAATTGGGCTTGTGCACGCGCCCTATTGGGCGAGCACATAGAAGACGAAGAAGCGAAGAAGCACGAGTTCATAGCATCGCAAAAGAACCCCCAAAAAATAAAAACAGGCATCGAGATCAAACTCGTCAAACCAAACAGGGGTGCTATTCTGGTCACAAACGGTCACGTTCGTGTTTCTCGAAAACTCCTTCCCCCTACGAACCGCGCGCTCCTATTGGCCACAGCGCGCGTGATAATTCCACGCGGTTCCCATGGAACGTTCGTGAAACACGAAAGCAACCGTTTGCCGTAAGTGCCGCACTTCGAGTTCGGACCGTGACGACAAAGTGACGCTATGATCACGTCCGACCTACGTAGCACATAGCGGAAGTCACGTAACTAGATTAACTGCGGTACTACTCGACACACCCTACTCTCTGTTTCACTATGAGTGCGAGCTAGTGCGAGTATAGGAGCTACAACAACGTGTTCCGGGCTTTCAACGTCCCTGTCGAATAGGCGCGCTTGCGCAGTGCAAGCCAACGTTTGTGTAAGCATCGTTCGGGGTGATGTGCTCGTGCTTTTAACTTCTGTTTCTATTGCACGAAGAGGAAAAAGCTTTGGGCAGGATTCTAGAGAGTAGAAAATGGCGGCGATGCTTGTTGCTCAACGATGGCTCGACCAACGCGTACAATGAAGGGTTTTCTGCGAGCACCCGGTTGCCTTCGCTATGCACGACGACTGTTTCTGACGACAGTACCGCTTGTCGAAAAGCACCGTGCAATCGCAGTGTGACCAGCTGCGCGCCGAGAGACGGAGACGATGAGAGATGATGACCGTCGAGCAGCAGCTCGATGTTATGAGCCGAACGGCCAATCAACAGCGAAGAGGCACAACGTCATGGGCGACATAGGCAAGCTCGACATACTTTCAAAGACGGAGCGACCGGAAGTTGCTTGGGACGCAGGAGGCAGTTCATGTTTGTAAACATGAAAAGGGTCTATACTTCGTTTCAGCTTCGGTCCGAACGCGGTCGATGTTATGAGCCGAACGGCTAATCAAACAGCGAAGACGCACAACGTCATGGCGTGCTCTCTGCAGTTGATAGGACCAGCCGGTTTTCACCGTCTCTCTGTGCGTTCTCCTCCGCCGGCTAGTCCTACCAAGCGCAGAGAGCACGCCATGACGCTGCACTTTTTGCGCTGTTTGATTGGCCCTTCGGCTCATAACATCGGCCGCGCTCGTATTGAAGCTGAAACGAAGTATAATCGAATCGCACTGAGATTGTTTCGCAACGGGAAGCTACAAGGGGCGCGGTTGCCACCCATGATCTCATAGCTAATGCCCAGTCGATGGTGATCAGAGCCGTGTGACGGCCGTCGCGAGTGTCGCTGTCAACCGGCTTGGAAGAGGCGGCTGGGTCGACGAAACCCTGGACCGAGGAAGCTGAGGCATGTGCGAAAGAAGGCTTTCGTCGCCACCACGACAAGCACACCGACGTCATGGGGTGCGCTGACGGAAGCCTAGAATCTAACTGAACCTTCGTTACCATCATCATCGGTCTGAAGGAGACCGTCACCGTTCTGAAGGCCTCCAACTCTTTGCCGCAAACACCACTTTGCCATTAATAACATGGTGGTAAGTACGTTAAAACTTCAGGGTTTCTACCGCTTCGAAGTTAGTGCACGCTTAGTGCCTATGTCTACAGTTGACCGTTTGTTGCGGTTTGTAGCTACTGTCAATTACGCAATAAAATCTGGATGGGTTGATGATGGCATTTTATTGTATCAATTAGATATTTTACCTTTCTACGCCAAGCTTCTGGAGTTGCATGTCAGTCGTCGGACAGTAAGAAACACTGATCGATTCCCCGCCATTAACTGTAGACGAGAAATTTAGCCAGTGCAATTTTGTGGATGGTTGTCACCTCCGTGACCAAGAAAAACAATAAATATACCATTGTCCTACATTCAACACACGTATGTTTAATGTAAAGGTTATGATACCAATTAAATAGATTGTCGTTTCAAAAGTGACAGTAACTCATTGAAATTAAAGAGTAGTGTTAACTGGATTTTTTTTAAATTTGCCTGTGATGCAGAGCAAATACGCACTGTTGACTTATCACCATCAAGCATAAACAACGAGCGGAAGCAGAGTAGATGTGTGAAGGAAAATCGAGCATATGCTAAAGAAAGAACTGCTAAGTAACGTGAAGAATGTCAGCAACTATCTTGCCATTGTCGTACGAGCTCAGTTGCTATGAACATGCTTATGGCAGCCTGTGAATGTAGGATGCTCCCCATTTGGTATCAACCAGTGGCGAAGCCAGAGGGGGGGGGGGGGGGGGGGGAGGGGCTTATGGGGCTTCGCCTCCTCCCCCTCCCAAATATCCGGCGGGCCCTAGAATATACACACAAATTTCGACAACATCCAACACCCCCCCCCCCCCCCCAAGTCATGAACATCTCAGTCACCTCAACTCACCCCCTCAAAAGTTCCTGGCTACGCCACTACGATCAACAGCACTCAATAGATAGTCAAATTATCAGGATAAGCGAAATTTCTTTTATTTTATGCACCATATAGGCAGTGTTTCTGTCTTTATATGCATGCAGGCAAAGCACACACTTCAGAAAACACTTGTGTAAAGCCTGCGTTCACAATGCGGTCCCCGTCAAACGTTCAAGGTGTTAACGAATTCCACAAATTAAATTTTCAACGAAACGCGTTAGTTTTGCAAAACGCTGGCAAACCTACATTGCGTTTTACATAATTCACCTTTGTCGTCCGATAAATCAGCAGTCAGCGCTACACAAACCTAAATGAGCTTGTCGTTTGTTTTCTTGCCGTTGGGGCGAACACTGGCGGTCGTGGCGGTGGCTCAATTCTTTCTCAGACCGTTGGCTGCTGCCTCCATGCTCGCAGACGCGTTGGTCACTTTGTGACAAGGTGATGTTTTGAATCTTGACGCATGACAACGCTGAAGGAAGGTCTATTACCGTCTTCATAATCTCAGCAAGGCTGCCGTTACAAGCCACAACAACACCACCACTTTCAAACTTCATAACACCGGCACAAATAGAAGCCAAGTCTTGCATTTCGTCAAGTGTTATACCGGAGACGTTGAACGCCAGCTCACCGTGCTCTTCAATCCGGTCCTGCCACCGAATGGGCTCATCCAACAGCACGAAAGCATTCGTGTGCGCGTTGATCAAGTTACCGATCGCATGTCAAACCCCAGCCGCGGTCGATCCGACGATCATCGCGGCCATGTTCTTTCGAGTTTCAATCACGCCAAGGGTACGGTTGTCGAGTTTAAACAATGCAAAAACTCTCGTGCATTCTTGTTCTTACGTCATTTTGTCGTCACAACCCGAACTCGAAAAGCGACTGTTAGCGGCAAACAGAGGCTTTCTAGTTTCACGAACGTTCCCATGGCAAGGAGCGTTGAATCCTCACGCGCAATGAAGCCAATGGGATAGCGAGGTACCTATGTAGGGACGTGTAAAAACGTAAAAACAGTTTTCTTTTTCTCTCTTTTTTTTTTTTTTTTTTTTTGCACGAGCTTTTCTGCAAATAAAAACGTAAGTAAAAAAGACTGCCCGAGATAATGCGGTCGCGTCCATTTCTTCAGCGCCGAAAGCAAAGAGCATGGCTTATGGGGACTACCGTCGCAATCACTGCAGTGAGCGAAGCACTATAAAAGCTGCCCGAAGAAACTTTCCTGCATCATCCACAGCATGTTCACAACCGGTGCATTCTGCGTCAGTCTCATGACTTGTCATATATTACCACAGGGTCGTCGTCAGCTCTGTATCCATTTAGAGTCTTCTTCACAGGCAAACAGGAAATTTCATTTGCAGCTTATGTTCACGGAGGCTTCACAAAGGATGATCGGTGTCGCAGCGTACCTTCACATGATATTTTCTTCTCGTAATATGATCCGTATCGTGCAGAAACAGGGAAAGCAACGACGCAAACGAGACACAAACCCCACAAGGTCGTTACCGCGGTTTTCGCCATGTTTGTTTTGAAAGACCGTAGCGAAAGACTTCGAGAAAACAAGTTGAGATATCTTAGCTACATTTACTTTACGTCATAATTATTGAAATGATCTTTCGTATTTTATAGTAGGATAATATTATTTTTCTCTGCTTCCTTCCATTTTCCGGAAGGTATCCTTTTCTCCGTTATTCGCTCGTTCTAACTCCCGGAGGAAAGAAAGAAGATAACAAAAAGAACAGGGGGAAATGCGGGGATTTCTGCGCCCCAACTGCGTGGACACGTCATCGCGACGTAGGGTGATCGTCAAATTCTAGCTGAGCGCGTGCGTGACTCCGAACGTTGGGGCGGAGCCTCAAACAAGAATCCTTCTAGTTTGAGGCTCCGCCCCTTCTTTCTCGATACGTCACAACTCGAAAGTACCCGTTTGCGATCAGAATCTGGTCTCGAAACAGAAAGGAGCGAAAACAGGGCGCGCCATCTATCGGTCTCCTTTCCAACGAATTCCCGCGACGACGGAGGAGCCACGCGTGCACTGATCGAACGCTTTGACGAGGTTATACTCCGTTCACCCCTAAGCTGACAGTGCGCTGGAGGCTACGTGTTCGCCGGACCAATCATATCGCTTGACCTTGCTCAACGCGCAGGAGTGCGCGGAGAGGGGAGTGGTCAGATGGTTCAAGGCCGACAGTTGAGTGGTCCAGCGAGCGTGCAGCTTCCACCGCACTGTCAGCTTAGGGGTGAACGGAGTATAGGAAGAAGGGGTGGAATGGAGGGGGAGATTAGTTACCCCGGATACGCCATCCGCATCTGTGAAGGTGGGGACAACCACGCTCTGCGCCAAGGATTCTTGGAAGCCCTTTGCCGACGCATCGGGTACTCCGTCCGGTCCGACTATCTATTTTTCACCAAAAGCGGCCCTCTCTCTTCCACGGACGCTATTTCATGACACTGCGCTTTACGTTTGCGTCATGTATCCTGACATATGGTCAAAGTCGAACAGCTTGGGTTTTTATTTTTTAGCAAGCTTTTCAGACACTTGGGTTGAACGAAAGTGAAACCATCATTAAAAAAAAAAAATTAAATAAAAAAAAATTATTATGCCTGGGTTGCGCGGGCCGCGTGTTTGAAACCACTGCTATAGGGAAAGGAGCGAACAACACATGCCATATTTGTACTGCTTTCTGTATTGTTACTGTGTTGTTCGTTCCTCTCCTTAGTCTTCACTGTTTTGGGCTATTGCATTTACATTAGGTTTGACTTCCACCAGCTAGCCTAGCTCTCAATTTTATTACTTTATTCAACTTAGCAGTATTTTACTAGATGATGGCTAAGTTCTGCTCCTTCCTTCAGTGCGGGAGAAAGACTCGTCTGCATGTATTAGGTTGAAATTAACTATAGCGACGAGAAGGGGCGAATGGCTCTTCTAGCACCCACTGGGAACTTTCTTAGGGTTGTTTACAAACGCTGCCGAAAAACAAAGTAGGGATTTTGTTTTTCATTTTTATTATATAGAATGCGATGATTCCCGAGTAGCGGAAGTGACACGACTGCTCGGGTATCAAACTATATAATATAAGTAGATGTAGTGAACAAGCGTTGGAGCTAGAAACATGTGCAACTTTTGACCAATTTCAAGTATTAAGACGTTTCTAAGTTCCTTGAATTTCACGTTGTCGGATATGTGGGACTACTTTAAACCGTTTATTATAAAACGGCTGTCTAGCATTTCAGTTAAACAAATTATTAGAAAAACCGAAATAAAGCGGTTTTTCGGAACGTGTAACCGGTAACCGAAACCATAAAAATTAAAACCGTAAAAAACCGAAACGAAACCGTTATCAACAGGAAGCGGTAACCGTAACCGTAACCGAAACGTTATATTTTTTTCGGTTTGAGTCCCTGATCGGAAACAGCACGCAAGCGACACTTCATCATGTTGTCGCCTACACTTGAAGCATAAAGGAAGGAATTGACTCGTACATTACTCCTTCCTTCGTGGTTGTGTCCGACTCCCTTCAACATGACAACGCGGCAGTGCAAACCTTTCAACACCACTTTCTGCACGAACTCAGAAAAAAAGCAGACCTCACAAAAGTTATTTATATTACGGATGGCGTTGCTCCTCAGTATAAAAACAGGAAAAAAACTTCCTGAAAGGGGTTATGACAAGAATATTAAACGGATAGATTATTCTTGAAATGGAATGCTCATAGGCTACTTAGTATATCCACCAAGTTACGCGATTTTTAGAGCTCTTGTCATTGCAATACTCAAGTTACTAATTTTTATCATTTTCATCTGGCGACCAGGCAACACTGCCCAAGTTAGTCACACCATGGTGTCCATAAACCGCGTGATCATGAACGCTCTCTCATTCTAGGCGCCCCCATGATCGCCCAAGCTCTCCTAGCTGCGGTACGATCAAAACCGCTCACGCAACTCGGCAAACCGGAACGCTATATTCGCTCTCGACCCCGGCCCGTTTACCTTCCACCCTGCATGCGCCTGCGAGATATTCCCGGACGACGGTGACCACGGCGGTTCGTCTGTAACTCGCCGTGGTTGGAGCTGGTCGCCAGCGGGTCGCAGTCAAAATGAACAACTTCCAAGATCTCTTGATAGCAATCAATCTCATCGCTGCTGCGATCAATGTCGAACACTTTGACAAGGCGAGCGGTGCCGTAGACGTAATCGTCACGAACCGCATGCTCGAAATGCGCAAGGTAAACGAGGAAGCTGAAGCTCGAGACGCCAAGAGAGCCAAGTTTGTGAGTGCGTGCAAGGGGACGCTGCGCGGGAGGCTGGCTACGTAGCCAGACTCCAGCTCCTCCCGGATATCCGATCCGAGGGACCTGCATGTAAATCGATGTATTCACAAAACTATCAGCGCCATTTTCAAAACAAATTTTTCAGGATTATAGTAACATACAATGGGTCCTAGCAGTATTGTTATGTCATATTTTATTTTTAGAGTATCATAACCCCTTTTAATCCTCCGCTTTCACGAGGAAGACTTCGAGTTGGAAGCGACGTGGCACTTTTCCGCCACATCTCATGAAAAAGACTTTGTGATGGCTTAGGCGGCACTAAGAAAGGCTGGCTAGCAAAGCTAGCATTCAAAGGCAATTTGACAATCAGATCATCACAGCACAAGATCTTTATGAATGGGCGGAGGCTTCAATGAAAACTGTGAACGCCATATGGGTTCAGATAGCGTCGTCGTAACTGAGAGACAAAGTTCGGTTCCGGTTCAGGTTCGCAGATTTCGGTTCAGCTCCGGTTCAGTTCCGGGGAGCAAAAAATAACGGTTCGAACCGGTTTTGAACCGGTTCGAACCGGTTTGAACCGCAAAACTGAGAATATATTTTCCGCGTTTCTTTGGCAATAGGCACTACTTCAACAGTGAACCGAGAATCTAGCTTTTTATCACTCGTAGAATCCACTTTTATTTTCAGGTAGAAAAATAAAATGCGTTATTTAATTTAAATGAAACAGTAAAAGAAAGCTAAATTAACATATATGACTCAGCATCTATTTTGTTTACTCCAGTCGCATATATTTTATCTGAATCTAAGAGTTATCAGTTCGGAGATCGCCTAAAATACCCGTTAATGCTACAACTTTGCGTCGCAGTATTAAAAGTAGACTCCTGCTGTGCTCTTGAACTTAGGAATTAATTACCCTTTCTTGTTTTGCATACAGGCATGCTTGCTGTCGACGCTGTTTCCCGAAGGATCCTTGGCTCTGTGCCTATCTACGGTACCGCAGGCTTCGTTAATGGGAGCGCCTTCGATACCGGCGTTCGTTGTCTCGCCATCACATCGCGGAACGCGTGCCTGCACCACCGCTGACAAAGCCCGGATATCAGGCGTCATTCTATGGAAGTGCCCGTCTTCACCGGCCCTGGATGACATCGCCCTCATCGAAAATCCTGCATCGATTCAGCCGCACCTAGCGCGACCATCGACTGCGACAGCCACGTCAATCGCTACAAAAGCAGCGCATGGTGTGGCCTACGCCAGTGGGCACGGTGACTCGTTAGCGGCAATGTCGCTGACGAACCCTTTCTTGTTTTGCATACAGGTAAGAAATCAGTATTCTATACACTCTAGACGAAGTAATAACTTATGGCTTCTCGAGTTACCGTGCCCACGGTCATTGCGGTTTTTTTGTTCTTTGTGCTCTTTGTATTACTGGTTGTGTACACATGCGATGCTTGTCCTACATTCCGCTGATACATTAAAACTTCTCTTGTTACGCTCCGGTGACGTCGAGGTGAATCCGGGACCCATGTCTACCGAGCAGGCCAAGCAGTTTAACGACATGTTCAAACTCTTGCAAGATGTTAATGAACGTACGGTCCGGATTGACCAAGGACAAGCTAGCCTTATTAAGTCTATTAACGAGTTAAAGAGTAAGCAAGAATCCGTCGAACTAAAGGTTACCGACATCCAAAATCGGCTCGATGGCGTCGAGTGCAAAGTTGCAACTCTCGATGCAACCCGGGAAGAGCTGTTGGCCACCGAGGGATTAATGAAGTCTGTTATTAAGGTAAACCAAAGACTGCACGAGCGCATGGACGATATTGAGGACCGCTCAAGAAGGAACAATATTATCTTTCACGGTATTGATGATTCCGCCTCTGAATCTTGGGAACAGTCTAAAGTAAAAATATTAGATACGTTATCTACTTCACTTAGTCTGCAAGTTTCTGAAGAATGCGTTGAACGTGCTCACAGGCTTGGTTCGTACGCAGTCGGAGGATGCAGACCAGTGATTGTCAAGTTCTCTTCTTTTAAAACAAAACAAACAATCCTACAATCACGACCTAAGCTTAAAGCCTGTGGCATAACGGCTAATGAAGATTTTTCTCCGGCTACGCGCCTAGCAAGACATAAACGTTTTGAGTTTGGAAAATTACAAAAAAGCGTCTTCCAACTGCGCTATAATAAGCTTTACGTGAACAATAAATGTTTCATGTATGAAAATGCGAACGACAGGGTGTATGAAGTTGGAAATGACAGAAGGCCGGACAAGACCAATACAAATACAAGAAGCCCTGGAGGCGATAATAACCAACCTTCCTCATCCTTCCAAAATAATGTGACACCAAATTTAAGTGCCCGCGCAGTATCTGCCCGCTCTGCCTTGCCCTAACATTGTGCGAGGGGTAGTGGTTCTTCTTTCGCGCCCGAAATAATTAATGTTCTGTTTACTAATATCCGCAGTGTCATGCGAAATCGCGACGATCTATGCTCTGCCATTGACTCCACCGGGGCTGATGTTGTAGTTTTGACAGAAACGTGGCTTTCTAGCAAAATTCATGATAACGAAATTCTAACTACTAACAAACGCTTCAAAATTTATCGCACTGATAGGGAAGCTCGCCAAGGCGGAGGAGTGCTGATTGCAGTCGCCGATCATATAGATTCCCTTTATTTGAACGTTGCGAGTGACCTCGAAACAGTCTTTGTTTGCCTTTCCGTGAATCACAAAAAATATATCTTGGGTGCCTGTTACCGCCCTCCCTCAAGTGATGATAGCTTTCTGAACAAACTTCATGACGTAATCAGTACAGTGACTTTGCGATCTCCCTCACCAAACTTCATCCTTCTGGGTGATTTTAACTATCCAAATATTGTGTGGTCGGCGGAAACAGCTTACGCAAGGCCTTTTTCGTCTGAGAGTGACAAATTCCTCAAATTATGTTCGGATTACAATTTCTCTCAGCTAGTGTCTCACCCCACCAGAATTACGCCCTCCTGTGCCTCAGTGTTAGACCTTGTACTGTCAACCTTCGCCGACCTTGTTTCCCCTATTACTTATCTACCTGGTTTTAGTGATCATTTATTGCTGCATTTTACCTTAAATATTACCACAAGTCATTCCCCGAAAATAGTTAAACAGATTCGTGATTACGGAAAAGCTAATTTCACGGCTATAAATAGTGAACTGTGTGAATTTCTGAGTTACTTTGTGGAAAATTTCCCTGAACGCTCTGTAAATGAAAATTGGTGCCTTTTTCGAAATAAAGTTAACTATCTAATAAGCTCATATATTCCTGTTCGTACATTATCATCCAAAAGTAATTCCCCTTGGTACAACACCAGACTTAAACGACTTTCCAATAAAAAGAAACGCCTCTTTCGTGTAGCCAAACTTTCAAAACAAGATAGTCATTTTAACGCCTATCATCGCGCCGAGCAGGAATATAAACGTGCAGTATTAGAAGTAAAACGCAATTTTTTTACAAACACGTTGCCCACAATTTTATCTACAAATGTTCGCCACTTTTGGAACTTAATCAAACCTAATGATAACCACGGTGATCTGAAGCTTACAAACGCAGATGGGGAACAAGTAGGTCAAGATGAGTGTGCATCATTGCTAAACGATATATTTATACAATCTTTTTCTTCCACCGATGTTTCTTTGTACCCCAACTTTAATGGCCCTGACTTTTTGCCAATGAATCCAATATTAATATCATATGATGGTATAGCTGCAATAATTAATAACCTCAAGCTCTCTTCTTCATCCGGTATTGACAATATTAACTCTAAATTCTTAAAGAACACGAAGTCGTATTCATCAGCTATACTATCAATGATTTTTAAGCAATCATTGGATGAAGGCTGCCTTCCCGAAGACTGGAAAGTTGGAAAGGTGATTCCAATTCATAAAAGTGGCAACCACTCCTCACCGAATAACTTCCGGCCAATTTCTTTAACATCCATTCCTTGTAAGATACTCGAACATATAATATATTCCAACCTCGCATGTTTCCTAGAATCAAATTCTTTTTTTCACCCAACTCAACACGGCTTCCGCAAATCATTTTCCTGCGAAACACAGCTTCTGCTCTTCACTAATAAACTCCATTCTGTCCTTGACCGTGGCTCCCAAATAGACTGCGTTTTCCTTGATTTCTCTAAGGCCTTCGATAAAGTTTCTCACCGGCTACTCCTATTAAAACTTAGCAAGCTCAACATTGATCCGAACCTGCTACGCTGGATAGAATCTTTTTTAACCAACCGGTCTCAATTTGTGCATGCCAATGGTACTAACTCTTCACTTTCTCCCGTAACATCTGGAGTTCCCCAGGGTTCTGTTTTAGGTCCGCTACTTTTCCTCATCTATATTAATGATATCTCTGAATGTATCTCCTCTAATATTAGTTTATTTGCTGATGATTGTGTACTATATAGAGAAATAACACATAACTCCGACATCTCTGGTCTTCAATCTGATCTTAACTCTGTATCTAACTGGTGCGACAAGTGGTTGATGCAACTCAATCTTAATAAATGTAAATCCATGAGAGTTTCCCGCCATAATAACATATGCTCGAATTACTACATTGACGACACTCCGCTGCAGTCTGTGTCCTCTTACAAATACTTAGGTGTTTACATAACCTCTGATCTTTCCTGGGAAACTCACACTAACTACGTAACTAACAACGCCAATCGCATGCTTGGATATCTCAAACGAAATTTTTCACAGTCACCAGTGTCACTAAAACTCCTTTTATATACAACTTTAGTACGTACTAAACTTGAATATGCCTGTTCTATCTGGGACCCCGGTCATAACACTATCATTGCAACGTTGGAATCAGTTCAAAATCGTGCAGCACGTTTCATACTCTATAATTACCATCGTACATCCAGTGTTACTTCAATGAAAAATAGCCTTGGTTTACCCACACTAATGAGCCGTAGACGCATTTTTCGCCTGACTTTATTTCATAAGATTTACCATAATAACCCTTTCATGCGCCGTGAACTTCTAACGCCACCTACTTATGTTTCATCCCGCGTAGATCACCAGTACAAAGTCGATATCCCCAATTACAAAACTAACACTTATTTTAACTCCTTTGTTCCTCGTACTAGCTCTGATTGGAATCGCCTTTCCGCTGACATAGCCTCCATAACCAGTATTATTGATTTTAAAAATGCCTTATTTGTTAGTTTTTGAGTTGGTATTACTGTTATAACATTGTGGAAATATTTTAGAAGTGTATGAGCAAGTGTGCATTAATGACTGTATTATATTTCATGTATCATCAACTGTACCTTTGTCACCTATTCCCCCCCACTCCCCTCTGTAATGCCCTTCGGGGCCTTGAGGGTAAATAAATAAATAAATAAATAAATAAATATACCCTGAATTCTAGTTTACAAAATACGTTTTACAATATATATGATAACGACTCAACTGAGCTAAAAGCGATATAATTTTCAAAATGCCAAAACAGTTTTAGGACAGACCCTTTCATCTACCTTTTATAGAAGCACTGAGCGGCAATAACAACGCTTACTTTCCTGACCAATATTCTTTACACTCAGGACCGTTATGCATGCAAATAATTATGCAGAAAAGAGGGACCTTTGTACTCAGATGGGATCAGGCCTCAAATAGCGCGTACCGAAGTGAACAATTTTGACAAAGCTTGGATTGAGGTTTATTTTTGTCAAGATATCGGTCAATTCAATTTACAAATAAACATGACCATCGCTATTTTTTATATTTTTGTTAAATAGAACAAAGTAGTATTTCATACTCTGCTCGACATTACAGGTACTTAATTGGTCACTTTCTGATGGTCTGCGTGCGCAATCGTCATAGTTCTGCCACGCGCCACTGTGTACTTTGTTTTCGTCCAGCCCACAGACACATAAAATTCTTATTCATCACACAAAAGGAGAAACAGACTTCTATATGTTTGAGAAGTTGAATATGCGTCAGGAAGACATATGTTATTTAAATCAGTTTCAAAATAAAACATTTGTTTAAGGTTCTCCCAAATCACTTCTATCGAGGATAAAAACGCCGGAAAACATTTGCAGGGCATATATCAGATAATTTCGGGGTGCATTTACTTATGATGTATATTGTCACGGGTGGTGACCAGAATAAGAATAAATAAACAGGAAGAAATAAACGTTTAATGTGGCGAACTTGTGCCGAAAACAAAAAGGGAATAGAAAATAATAGCAAAGCGTCGCGAGCGCCGAAGTCGGCGAGACAGCAAAGTCGAGCGCTGGGGCGAAACTGACTCCGGTTCGCCACGCGCCCCTTATGTACATGCGTAAGCTTCTGGAATAATCAGCGTAGAATGTTCGACGCGTAGAGCATTCAGACCTCGAACACGCAACAGGATTCTCGAATTTACCAGAAAACTAGATTGCACGAATAACAAAAGATGCGTCGCTCCCAGGGATCGAACCCTGGCTTTCCGCGTGGGAGGCACGCGCGATAACCGTTAGGCCACGAGCGCGCTGCCTGCTTGGTCAGCTGCGCTCGCGGTAATATCTTTAGGGTGATCGGCTCTTCATTTATGTTGTCAAGTCTTCAGGCAGCAATAAAATATTTTTTATTGTCATTAATAGTTTTGGCTGTATGAAGTTCATATAGCCGCTTGAGACTGATATGGAAGGATAGTGCTCGAGAGTACGCCATCTGTTGAGTCTGCGGGACACGATTTTTTGTTTGCAGTTTGGCAGTGTGAAACACCGGGTCGCGGGCTGCGCCAAAAAGGACTGTGTGCTCACATTACAGATCTGAAGGCAAATACACGAAATGTGCAGAAAGAGTGATAATAAGTGGTATCCATCTAAATAATCCCATACAAGGACGCCTTACTGCAAAAAGCAATGTATAGAAATGCAGGTTTTAAACGTAAACAGGTCTGACGGAACTCCGTCTGCTTGGGTCAAAAATTTGAGAAATACAGACGTTAACCAACCAAGTCATGAAGATTTAGGAGCCAGACGTTTCAATAGGTCGGGCTCAATAGGTCGACAGCCACTTAACCATCGGCGTATGTCAACGGACTAGGGCACTTGGAGAACAAAAACGTCCGAGGACACCTAAACACTTATAAGTTGTGAAGGCGAAATCATGAATGTCCTTCTTCTGCTCCCTTAGTTCGTCGCTAGCCAATGGGAACCTATCCATCAGATTCCTGCTACACGCGACATTGGGACGGTGGGAGGCGCCGTTTGGCGCGGCTTCAAAGCTGATGACGTCGGTTCGCTCCAAGGGACAGTTAATGCTTTCGCATTAAAAGTGAAAGAAGCAAACGACACACCGTAGATAAAAAAGAAGCTGCAGCTCCCCACGTGCAAATAGTCGCCCCTGATGAAAATACCGAACCGACTTTGAAACCTCGGGCTCATAACTGTTCAGGACTTGGTTGGTTGTCGCCCGTATTTCTCTAATGGAGATGCGTGCAATGATGCTCCTAATTACACATAATTATCGCTAAGAACAGACAATATATTTCTAATTTAAATCACATTTGGACATCGGATTGCACGAGCTCGAAACTTCGCAGAATACTGTCTCGGGAGGCTAAAGTTATATTTTGTTTTACGTGCACTTGCTTTGCGGCCTCATTTTACAACACTGGGCTTCATCAGTCATGCGCGCTCTAACATTTTATTAGGCTGCCACATATCATCGCGAGACTGCACAACTTTATAATTTGGGCATCCCTTTTTGCTACACTTTGTTTCAGCTTAAAGGGGCATAAGGGACGAAGAAAACCAAATGCTGCTTCGAAAAGCGTGCCTATCACTGTCATACACGAGCGTTCAGAGAAGACATTGGTCTAGAACGACAGAAAATAGCGATATAGAATTCTAGAGGAAGGACTGGCTGAATAAAACCCCTTCATGTTTTAAAAATTGCGCAAGGTGCGTCGATGCACGAGGCACGTGCTACGTGCATCCCTGGGGAAGATCATGGTGGAACCTCTGGGTGGAACAGCGCAGCACTGAGCTAGATTTAGGACGACATGCTCTTCCCGGAAGTGGCGCGCGGCACGTGTCTCGAGCATTTCCACAACAATGTATGGCGCCACTTTTCCCAGAATAGAGGGGCTTTATGGCTGAATAGTCGCAAGTAGGGTGCCTTCATGTGCGCTTTGCTTAGGGTGGTGGCATCTGGCCATTTTGTCCCACACTTTTATTTTTATTTTTTGTTCAGAAGCGCGTGAAAGAGCGTGTCCCTGCACGCGCTTGTGGCGCTGACTGTGCTACGGCGACATTTTGTTTTCGTCGATTTCTTTGTATTTTACCCGTGGGCGCGTGCTGTCGGCATCAGGCACTACAAAGGGTGGCATCACCCTAAACAGAAGGACATTGAGGCGCCCTAGTCGCAAGTGACCCCTTCTGATCTCTTCAAGCACGTGATTCTCACTCAAACTTTTGCTTGGAACACCTGTAAATTGGGGGGGGTTCGCATCTTCATAAGTGGATGTTAATTTCCAACACTTAGGAAGATCGCGCATGGTTTTTGCACGCTCTTGTTTCGGTTCTCTATTGGTTCAGACCAAGGACGTCATCAACAAAAGAAATTGTGCTGAATATTCTGAATCTTTTTCACCTATTATGTTTAAAATACGTTGTTTTTTTTTTTCTTTATTTTATGTTTAATGTGTTACTAGAGTCACACTCACTAGTTAGAGCGAACGCGATGCAAGATAAAAAATGGCTATACTTCGTCTCACCTTAGTATGGACTATTGTTAGCCGCGCGTGCTAAAAGCGCGAGCTAGTTGTTTCGAACGAAGCCTCGGCGGCTGCACGAGCGCTCGTGCAGCGAGTGCTCCAGTCAAGGAAGTCAAGGTTAGCCGCTCGCGCTAGCACAACATTCGCGGTTAGTCCATGCTAAGGTGAGACGAAGTATAGAAACGCTTTGCAGGGCCCCTTCAAGTCCAGACTCAGCCGGTGCTACAAGCGCGAGCATGTGCTCCTGACCAGTGCATGCACTGCAGGAGCGCTCGTGCTTGGCAAGAACGCTGAAAGCCCGGAGCGTGCTCTTTTAGTTTGTACTTTGCACAAATACCGCTTAGAACGAATCCCTGACGTTAATTACCTATGAAACACGCGTTCGTTTTTCACCCCACGCAATAGAAGTTCCAGAAAAAAATTAAAGAAAAACGAGCAGTGTTCGCTCCCTCAACTCGCAGCCAGAACAAGCGGCCACGCGATCTGGAGCCGATTATATGCCGCCAATGTTAATCATAGCCACGCGCTGGGGTTGGCAAGGCACAGGACACGCGCTGAGTTCCAGACATTGTTATGGCTCTGCTATTGTCTTGTCGCCGTTGCAGCGATTGGACACGGGCCACCAGTGTTGCGGAATGAGCACCCCCATTCCATTCCAATTCCATTCCGGGAATTAGAGTTTTCGATAATTCCATTCCTTTCAACTCCTAGGAATGGGGACACTGGGCCCATTCCCACTCCTGGAATGGCTGAATCGTTCCATTCCATTCCTCTAATTCCTAAACGTAAAAACTGGCACTTGACAGCTACTTTGTGTTGCAGGGTCGGGTAGAAATACTCAAAAATGTATTTTAGAATTTTCGAAAATATTTGGAGTAGCTAAAATACTGATACTCAAATATATCTGTAAAAATATATTGCGATAGGTATCGGAAATACATTTTAAAAAGAGGCAAAAAGTCTTTGGAAATACAAATACAGGAATACATTTTAGGGAGGGCAGAAATACAAATACTGATAATGCAATACATTTTTCAAATTTCTTTGAGACGCCAACTGAGATGAGGCTTGAACTTTGAAGTGGAAGTTTTTTATCCCGAAATTACTTTCCCACGGGCTTGGCACTTCGCCTTGAACGTAGTGGTTCCGGACGAAGAGGAGTCTTCAGTGGGCTCAAAAAACGTTCCATCAAGCATTGACCACGGTCCCTTCACTGACATCCTGTCTGTCTGACGAGTTAGGTGAAAAGACTTCGACCTCTAAATAAATTCCATGTCACTCTAAATTCAAACAAAACATCACCACTCCCCTGCCCAATTAGGGCGCCCCTGTCAACATTGATCAAATGACGTCATGGTGGAATGAACTAGTATTCTTGTATCTGTAGGTGCTGCCTTGAACATGAAACATTACCCACGCTGCTATATGAAAGGACAATACGCACTTTCGTTGTAAGTGGCCTCGTTGAAGATCGTGCTGGCAGTTACATTTGGAATTTTCGAGAATAGCGGACGACCTGAAGCATCCTGGAGCACATGTCTTATCTTCTTTTACGGTCGAAAAATCGATACGGTAGAATCCCTGTTGTGACGGTCCTTCCTGCCGACCTTCCGCCTCCAACGCATGAATGGCAGTCCTCAAGTTTCAGATAGAATCATCCAAACAGAGACCTCGTGGATTGAGACCTGAGATGCCGGCACAGGTGCGACCTCTCCGAGAAACAGCGCGCTCGAGACGAGTCGCCGGGTGCACAAAGTCTGGGTCGGCACAGCGAGGCCAAGTCTGGCCTCCTTCCTGGTTATCGGATTACCAGACTAGCGGGTCACGTTCACGTCCGCTGATGACGTATACTTGAGCCGTGCAATATTACGGGCGCAGACGCATTCGGATAGGTGTTGAACTTCACTGCGTGAGTAATCCCACCATTTCAAGTCAACCACCGCCAGACTCGTGATCGCAACGGACTGAGCTACTCGGCCACAGGCCAAGCAACACTTCCTTTAATTTCCTGTTTCTCAAGGCTCTAACTAATTAGCAGCGGGCATTGGATGCCGGTAAACAATGACTCATGAAATCCCTACCTAGGGACCTGCGGTAGAAGATGTTCCAACTCAACTCAACTGGCACGCTACCTGTTTCGAGTCCCGACTCAACATTTCTCAGAAGAGAAAAATAATTTGGAAAATCGGAAGGAACCTTGGTCAGCATAGTCACAATGCATCAGCATCGACTCTAGCAGGGATTTCCCCAGACCCCCCCTAGCGGGGGGGGGGGGGGGGGGTTTAGACCCCCCCTCGTTTTCCCGAAGGCACCCCCTTAATTCACAACGACTCCTATATTCGCAATGCCCCCCCCCCCCTTTAACCCCCCCAAAAAAAATTTAGACACCCCCCCTGATTTCAATTCCTGGGGAAACCCCTGGACTCTAGTGCCCTCAGAAGTAAAAACAACAAGGCGTTCGGACTTGTATTTTGTTATTCAGGGGGGGGGGGGGGGGGTATTTTTTAAGAAATGTAACGACATACATTTCATACTGATTGTATCGCGATAAGAAGAAACAGTCCAAATGTATTTCGATACAGGAATACAGATACTGGTGAAAAAAATGTATTGCAATACAGAAATACAGTTACGAAATGTATTGCTGAAATACTATCGCATACGAATGTATCGCGATAATGCCCAACCCTGTTGTGCTGCCGACAGAAGCAGCATAAAGATGGCATTATTAAACGCATAGACAATTGCAAAAAAATACTAAATGCCTAAACAAAAACACGGAATTTACTAAGCTCACGTTGCTGGATTGCCTGGGGTGACTCGTAGCGTCCGCAGCGGTTCATCGCAAGGCGAAACAAAGTATGCAGAGACTAAAGTCAAAGGAAATGAGCGGGAATCCGCTAGCTTGCTTGTAACCCTAACCCACTTGAATGTAAAACATATAACACAGAAAACAAGCACCGGAACAAAGACCAAGTAAAAGGCGGACTTAACAGCGTCGAAGCAAAGCGCAAGAGGAGAAGAGGGAAGCGAATTTCGCTTTGTTTTAATGCCGAAGCAAACCCAGGTTTCGCACTTCAAAGGAGTGTGCGCGAATGAACGTGGAAGGCAGCAGGGTTGGCCACCTGCTAAACAACGATCCTCGAACTATAAGAAAACAATAACTGATCATCTTTCGGCGGCGCGCGAGTCCACGAGTTATCGGAGCTCTGAGTCGCCCCCCGCTCCCAGATCTTAGTCGGTGCGCGCTCATGCATTCTTCATGCCGTCACAAAAAAAAAAAAAAAAAAAAGCAAGACAAGACTTTGCCGCTCCCTTTGTTTCTTTTGCTTGGTGCTTGGTTTCTTGTTTCGCTCTCGTGTAACACCAGTGAAGCCCGCCGCCTGCGCGCCCGTGAAAGCAGTGAAACGCGCCACCCGCCATCCCCCCCCCCCCCCCCCCCCCCCATTCCCCCCTCTGCTCTTTGCTTTGTCGCTTGTTTTTCGTATTGCATTTTTTCGCGTATGAGTCTGTTGGGGCTCCACGAGGGTGAGCAGTTTCCCGCTATTTTTATTTCTGAGCAACTGACTCGCTGACTGGCTCGGTTTAACTAAACGTACCCCCCCCCCCCCCCCCAAAAAAAAAAAAAAAAGAAAAAACAATTAAATAAAAAAAATAAAGAAGTGGGTCCATTCCATTCCCATTCCATTCCGGGCAAAAGGCCTCT